>RJWJ010007044.1:0-59358 GCA_004363605.1 Indri indri | reverse complement strand
TTCTAGACATTGGCCTAGGCAAAGAATTTATGAAGAAGACCCCAAAGGCAATCACAGCAACAACCAAAATAAATAAATGGGACCTGATCAAATTAAAAAGCTTCTGCACAGCCAAGGAAATTGTCACAAGAGCAAACAGACAACCTGCAGAATGGGAGAAAATTTTTGCATGCTACAAATCTGATAAAGGGCTGATAACTAGAATCTACTTAGAACTCAGGAAAATCAACAAGAAAAAATCAAACAACCCTATCAAAAAGTGGGCAAAGGAGATGAACAGAAACTTTTCAAAAGAAGACAGAATAATGGCCAAAAAACATATGAAAAAATGCTCAACATCTCTCATCATCAGGGAAATGCAAATCAAAACCACAATGAGATATCACTTCTCTCCAGTGAGACTGGCCTTTATCAAAAAGTCCCAAAACAATAAATGTTGGCATGGATGCGGGGAGATAGGAACACTCATACACTGCTGGTGGGACTGCAAACTAGTGCAACCTCTGTGGAAAGCCATATGGAGATACCTTAAAGAGATGCAAGTAGAATTACCGTTTGATCCAGCAATCCCATTACTGGGCATCTACTGGGTTTTATTTTAGTATATGAAGACCCAACCACAAATCAATGACAACTGGGCAGAAAAAGTATTTCTACTTATTTTTTAAAAGATAAGTTTCAAAATGTCAGGAATTTTCCAAGTCCCATCCCACGGAAACCATTTCTCTCTCTTATCAGTATGGTAGCATGGTGGGTGGAGATACAGGGCAAAAATGGATAATGTCTTCTGAGTAGAAACAACTTTCGAACATTGTCCAAGGAGGTCTTTTTTAAATTTTTAACTGTAAGTTGACAAATATATAGTTGTATACATTTGTGAGACACAAAGTGCTGTTATGATATATGAACACAATGTGGAAGAATTACTACACATCAAGTTAATTAACATACCCATCACCTCAAAGCTTACCATTTTTGTGATAAGGAGATTTGAAATTTATTCTCTTAGCGATTATGAAATATACATACTTCATAGGGTACAAAGCCTTAATGAGATAGGAGGAATGAGTTTTTTTTCTTTGAGATATATTGCAAAGTGTGCTGAATATAGTAAATAATAATGGATTGTACATTCCAAGGATGTCTTTATCTCAGCTCTTAATATTTCAATGTAGGCCATGATCACACTTCAAAAATCTCAAATTCGACACGTGAAATACCAGATAGAGGAAAATAGATACTTTTCTCTTTTTTTTTTTTCATTGTTTGTTATTATAGGGGTACAGATGTTTAGGTTACGTATGTTGCCCTTGCCCCCCCCTTCCCCCCAAGTCCCAGTCCCAAGCGTGTCCATCTCTCGGAGGGTGCACATTGCACCCTTTGTGTATGCATATATCCGTCCCCTCCTCCCCCTCGCCCCTCCCCCTTCCCCCCTCCCTACCCGACATCCAATAGATGTTATTCTTATATGTACACTTATGTGTTGTTCAGTTACTACCAATTTGATACTTTTCACCTTTCTTGTGATTACCTTTATTTGTAGGGGTCTATTGTTTGAAGGCCTATTTGTTTAACAGGTATTTAAGCTCAGTGGTCTGGGGAGGACAGGGTTACAGGAAAGCCCTCCAATTCATATATGAAGCATATCAAATAGACAAGCCTTTTCACTGGGAGCAAACAAGCAAAGTAGGGCAGATTCAAAATTTTCTGAAGTCATTTCTGATTCTACGGTAATATTAGACCCCAGTGTGATTAATAGTATAATTCATCAGTCATAGTCACTTGATAATTATTCTCATTAAGCTCATGTAGAATACCATTTTTTCCCTATGAGAAACCCAAGTCATTTTACAAATTTTCACTTGCCAAGTACGCAACAGTCATCGCTTGCACTCTGCAAGCAAGACAAGTGCAAATTGCACCAAGTCTAGAAAAGGAAGATTCCCTTTTTTACTTAATATTTTTAGCTTCTACCTGTTCTCAGATGCATTTTTACTTTACTCTTTAATAGTCTCCCGTGTGGATTTTCATTCTTAGAGGAGTTTTCTGTAGCTCTCCAAGTTTAAACTGAAAACAAGTTTAACAGCTAAAGTGATAGACTCTTACCACCCACCTGCCTCTGTCACCAATCTCATTGTCCATGACCTTCAACAATTAGACTGTGAACATCTCAAGGACTAGGATGGAGGCTGATTGCATTTGTATCATTGGGGTTGAACTCAAATCATGGCAATAGGAGATGCTCGGTAAATGCTGTTTGAACAAAAGAACAAATGTATAGATGACCATTCCATCCCAGTCTACCACAGTAGCCATTTTCGAGGTCCGTGGAGGAGGTATACGGATGGGATGCTGGTGGATATGATTACAGGAAGGCAGGGAGGATACCCGTAAAGATGTGTATGATGAAAATCCTTGATTGCACTTATGTTAGAAGATAAGAATAGACTTTTTATTTAATTTTTATTTTTTTATTTCAGAATATTACAGGGGCACAAACATTTTTATTACATATTTTGCCTTTGTACAGTTTGAGTCAAAGTTGTAAGTGTGCCCATCACCAAGGTAAAGTGCATTTTACCTGTTAGGTGTAAATTTACCCATCCTGTCTTCCCCCCTTCCACTTACTTGGTTTCCATTGAGTTTTACTGCCATATGTGCACATGGGTGTTGATCAATTAGTTCCAATTTAATAGTGAGTACATGTGGTATTTGTTTTTCCATTCTTGGGATACTTTGCTTAGAAGAATGGTCTCTAGTTCCATCCAGGTTGTTACAAAAGGTATTAAGTTTTTAATAATGGCCATTCTGATGGGGTAAAAATGGTATTTCATTGTGGTTTTAATTTGCATTTCCCTGATGATTACTGATATCGAACATTTTTTCATATGTTTCTTGGCCATTTGTCTATCTTCTTTTGAAAAAATTCTGTTCATGTCTTTTGTGCACTCTTTGATGGGGTTGTTTGTTCATTTTCTTGTTTGAGTTCTTTGTAGATTCTGGATATTTGTCCTTTGTTGGATATATAATTTGTGTATATTTCCTCCCATTCTATAGGTTGTCTATTTACTCTGCTGATAATTTCTTTTGCTTTGCAGAAGCTTTTTAATTTAATTAAGTCCAATTTATTTATCTTTGTTGTTGTTGTATTTGCCTTTGGGGTCTTAGTCATAAGTTCTTTTCCTAGGCTGATATCTAGAAGAGTTTTTCCTACATCTTCCACAATTTTTATGGTTTCATGCATCACATTTAAGTCTTTTACCCATCTTGAATTAATTTTTGTGTATGGTGAGAGATATGGGTCCTGTTTCGTTATTATGCATGTGGCTATCCAGTTTTCGCAGGACCATTTGTTGCATAGGGTGTCCTTCCCCCAGTGTATGTTTTTGTCTGCTTGGTAAAAGATCAGTTGGTCATAGCAATATGGTTTTATTTCTAGGTTATCTATTCTATTCCATTGGTCTATGTCTCTATTTTTATACTAGTACCATGCTGTTTTGGTTACTATGACCTTGTAGTATAATTTTAAGTCATGTAATGTGATGCTTCCAGATTTGTTCTTTTTGCTTAAGATTGCTTTGGCTATTCAGGCTCTTTTTTGGTTCCAAATTAAGCTTAGGATTACATTGTTCCAGATCTGTGAAGTATGACATTGGTATTTTGATGGGAATTGCATCAAATCTTAAATCACTTTGGGCAGTATGGACACTTTAACAATGTTTCTACCAATCCGTGAGCATGGGATGTTTTTCCATTTGTTCGTGTAATCTATAATTTCTTTCATCACTGTTGTGTAGGTCTCCTTGTAGAGATCTTTCACCTGCTTGGTTAAGTATATTCCTAGGTATTTTATTTTATTTGTATCCATTGTAAATGGTATTGAGTCCTTGATTTGACTCTCAGCCTGACTGTTATTAGTATATAGAAATGCTACTGATTTGTGTGCATTGATTTTGTAACCTGAAACTTCGCTGAATTTATTTGTCAATTCCAGGAGTCTTTTGGCAGCGTCTTTAGGGTTTTCTAGATACAAGATCATATTGTCAGCAAACAGGGATAGTTTGACCTCCTCTTTCCTGATTTGAATGCCCTTTATTTCTTTCTCTTGCCTGATTGCTCTGGCTAGGACTTCCAGTAATACAGATGCAGAGAAAAATAATGCTTATACACTGTTGGTGGGGCTGAAAATTAGTACAACCTATATGGAAAACAGTATGGAGATTTCTCACAGAAATAAAAGACCTGCTATTCTATCCAGCAAGCCAAGTACTGGCTATCTACCCAAAGGAAAGAAGTTATTTTATCGAAAAGACACCTACACTTGAATGTTTATTGCAGTATAATTCACAATTGTAAAGATATGGAATCAACCTAAGTGCCTATCGATTCATGAGTGGACAAAGAAAATGTGGCATATATGCCATGGAATACTACTCAGCCATAAAAAGGAATGAAATAATGTAGTTTGCAGCAACTTAGATGGAACTGGAGACCATTATCTTAAGTGAGGTATCTCAAGAATGGAAAAACAAACACCACATGTTCTCACTAATAAGTGAGAGCTAAACGATGGGTACACATGGGCACAAAGAGATATAAAGGACATTGGAAACCAAGAAGGGGGGAGAGTTGTAGGGGGGTAGGGGTAAAAACTTACCTGTCAGGTACAATGAACACTGTTTTGGTGACGGACACACTAAAAGCCCTGACTTCAGCATTATATTAATACAATGTATCCATGTAACAAAAACTTTTGTACTCCCTTAATATTTTGAAATCAAAAAAGGATGTAGGAATAGAATATATCTTGTAGATAGTCCTTATGAAATGTATTCGTTGGGTACTATCATATCTCAGGAGCATCCTTTGTGACATGGTATGATCCACCTATCTCTCTTTAAAAGATTTGTCTCTCCACTCATAGCATTAAGTTGTCCCAAATCCTAGAGGTTCTCAGTCTTTGAGAGAAAGAAGACCTGATAATTCAGACATACCAACAGGTTGGCAAAAACAAAGCAATTAACACAATTGAGCATGCTTTTATGTGCCAATATTTACATACACACTTTCATTTACTCTTCTTAATAACCCAATAAGGTTAATATTATCCTTAATTGAGGTGAGAAAATGTAGGCTCAGATAGATTAAGTGTTTCAGGTAAGCATTGATGAGAACTAAGGAAGCCCTTGTGAGTTCACCACCAAAGTGCTAGAGTCTGGTATAATATCTTTGGTCAGTTTCTTTCCCCTTAGTACCATAAAGTACTGCAGTGAGCATCTCTCTCTCTCTCTGTGTTAATGTACAGTTGTATGAATTTTTAAAATTTCATTTTTAAAATTATCATACAATAAAATCAACCTTTTTCTCTTTTGCAGGCACAGTTCTATGAATTTTAACAGATGTGTTGTGTTACTACCACCATAATCAGGACAAGGAACAGTTATATCACCCTAAAGAACTCCCTTTGCTGTCGCCTTGAAGTCATACCCTCCCCATCTCTAGCCCTTGGCAACCACTGATCTGTTCTCTATCACTATAGTTTTATAGTTTTGATGATGTCCTATAAATAGACTCATATAATATGTAACCTTTTAAGATTGGCTTTGTTTACTCAGCATAATGCCTTTGAGACTCATCCAAGTTGTGTGTATCAAAAATTCATTCCTTTTCATTGCTGATGTCATTGTACGGAGGTATAGGATTGTATAGGGTTCAATTGGATTTCATTGGATATACAATTTTTTTATTCATTTGCCCATTTGTGGTAGAGGGATTATGGCCCCCCAAAGATGTCCACATCCTAATCCTTTGAACCTGTAAATATGTTACGTTATATAGCAAGAGGGATTTATGTTTTCAGATGGAATTAAGATTGCTAATCATCTGATCTTAAGATGCAGAATTATTATGTATTATGTTAGCCAGGTGGGGCCAATGTGATCATAAGGGTCCTTAAATCTAGAAAAGTGAGGCAGAAGAGTCAGAACCAAAGAAATAGCACTGTGAGAAAGACTCAACTGGCTACTGCTGGCTTTGAAAATGGAAGGGGAGCCCTGAGCCAAAACAAGCAGGCAGCCTCTAGAAACCAGAAAGGGCAAGAAAATTGGGTCTTCTCTAGAGCCTCCAGAAAGGAACGCAATCCTGCCCAAACCTTGATTTCAGCCAAATAAGACTCATTTCAGACTTCCAATCTGCTGAACTAAAAGACAATAAGCATATTTTGTTAAGCTACTAAATTTGTGATAATTCATTACAGCAACAATAGGAACTAGTACACCATTGAAGGGCATTAGGTTATTTCCAGTTTGGGGCGATTATGAATAAACAATTATGTATAGATTTTTGTAAAACTATACACAAGATTGCCTATATTTAGGGAAAACATGTAGGAGTGGAATTTCTGGGTCATATGGTAAATGTATGTTTAACTTTATAAGAAACTACCAGGAGTGTTTCCAGAGTGATGATACCATTTAACATTCCTACCAGCAACATATGAAAGTTCCAGTCGCTCTGCATCCTCATCAAGCAGTATCAGGATTATTTGTTTTAGTCACTCTAGTAGTTGTGTGGTTGTTTTAATTTGCATTTCCCTAATGCAAATGATATTAAATATCTTTTCATAGGCATATCTGCCAACTGTATCTATTTAAGTCCTTTGCCCATTTTAAAAATTGGGTTGTTTTCCTATGGTTAAGTTTTGAGAGTTCTTTATATATTCTGGACACAAGTCTTTTGTCAGACACATGAATTTCTTTAGCACTTTTGTCAAGAATCAAATGGCTGTATTTTTAAGAGTCTATTTCTAGACTATCTCATTGATCTGTTCCATTGATCTAAGTTTCTATCCCACAGTACCACACTGTGTTGACAACTGTGGCTTTCTAATAAGTCTTGAAATTGGGTAGTATAATCCTTCCAAATTTATTCTTCTTTATCAACATTTTTAGCTATTCTACTTCCTTTTCCTTTCCATATAAAATTTAAAATCTATTTCTATATATCTACAAAAAATCCTGCTAGGATTTTGATTGGTATTAGTTAAATCTGTAAATCATTTTAGGGAGAATTGACATCTTTACTATCTTCATTATCTCTCTCCATTTATTTAGCTATTCTTTAAGTTCCTTTATCAGTATTTTAGTTTTCAGCCTATAAATCCTGTATACATTTTGTTATAGTTCTAATATTTGAGTTATTGTAAGATAACTTTACTGCCATGTACCTGCTCCTGGATTGCCTGGGGACTAGAGTGAGAGAACAAAAGGAGAGAAAATAACTGGGGGATTTGCCCTACTCTCTCTGTGTTTTAGGATATCTCTTTGCAGCTCCTTGTCCCCAAAGTGGACAGATTCTCATGGATGTCTATCTGCATCACAGTGCTCACTTTTGTGTTTCAGGCTGCATTCAGGCCAGATGATACCAGAGAGGAAAAATGGTAAACTCACCACTGTTTGGTATTATTTTGAATTCTAGTATTCTTTCTTAATCCAGCTTCTGATGTTTACTTTTCACAGACCTTGAATACCTGTCATGTAGTCTGTCTAGGTTTTATTGTTGCATTCATTGGGAGAGAAGGGCTGGCATGTGTTTACTCCATCTTATCAAGAATAAGAACTCTGAATGTCTACTTTGGTCACTCAGAATCATACCCTACCCCCACCCCATACCAGCCCCTCAATTTCCTTTTGAGCAAAAATCTCTTTCCCACTTTTATCCCAGGTGATTCCAGAGGAGTTGGTCCACTTGTGACTCAGGGTAGAAGAAGTGATTTAGGCCTAAAACAATCCACTCAATGCATTTTCCTAGCCAAATTGATTGGTTTGGTATTGAATATGGTACCCAATCAGAACCGATGAGATGGGACAAGATTTCTGCTGGATATTTAGAGAAACAGCACTAGTTCTTTCCCCCTGGATTTAAGCCTAGAAACCTTTAGCCTCAGGAGCTACTGGTAGCTATGTTGGGACCATAGAGGAGAGGGTTCCCTGAAAGGCACAAGCACCACAAGGTTGAAAAGCAGAGGAAAGAAGGGAGAGAAAAAACATTTTCAAGTATCATCATTCGAGCTTTGGATAAAATGTTATCCGAAACCAGTTAGATCTTTCCCTAAACTATCCAGGAATGTGAGCCCTATTCCATTTTACTGTTTACTGTGCTGTGAGTTGAGTTTTCTGACTCTTGCAGTGGAAACATTCTTTAAGTTATCAGTTCTGTCATTCTGTATTTCCTTATGCATTAAAAAGTGCTAATTAATTATAATCTGTATTTCCTCTTAAAATGTTTGCCTTTACCTTTTCCTTATGGATCTAGGCAATCTTGTTATTCATCTGTTTATTTAATGTAATGAGATGTCAAAAAACCTAGATTTTTCTGGAAACCTGTATATGATTATAATCTGGTATTGGTTATTATCAAATCCCAAGAGCTAACAAAAAGGCATCTCATCTGATGGTTTCTCCACTGTTCCTGATGAAATGTGAGGAGTTGTTATAAAATGAAAGGTGGGGAGATATTGAAACAGAGATGAGTGTGTATAAAGTTGCAATAAAATCCTACAAACCTTGGTTAACTTATATTCATTTGAGGTAGCCCAGAGACATTTAAAACTTTTCTCTCATGAAGAGGCAGGCCTCATGACATCAGTAAAATCTCCAAAGATTCTACGAAACCTGACCGATATCTCTCACCTAAATGTTTGCCTGGAGCCCAAGGCACATTGAAGTCTCTTGGTAAGAGAGTGGCCCGATACTGGTAATAAAGTTCTTAAGGTGATTCAACAAGTCAATGGAAGAACTGGGAGTTGAACAGACCTGCCTGACTCCAATGTCCTTCATCTCTCTTTGAGGCTGCACGATCACTTAAAACACTTAGAGGCATCCATCTTAGCAAGACTGTTCTTAACTTGACATCCAGAAAACAACCATGTTGTCAGTGCTCATCTCCTCCTATGATACAGATTGTTACATCAGCATCATGGAGGCCATAATTGCCTCTGAAGTGGTCAGAGAGGCCATAGTTGGTTAAATATAGCTGCATAGTCTTTGCTACTCCTCCTATTAAGAAATGGTACCTAATTCTCATCCCTTGTTAACATGGGCTGACCTTAGTGGCTTGCTTGACCAATAAAATTAAACAGAAATGATGTTCTGGAATTTTTGGGACTAGGTCATAAAATGTCTTACAGCTTCTGCTTGAGTCTCTCTCTCTTTGTCTCAGAGCCCTGAGCTTCTAGGTCAGCAGCTCAACTATGCTGAGATTGCCAGGCAGGAGAGGTCAACGTAGATGCTCCAGTGAGACCCAGTCACCAAAACACCAGAAATGTGAGTAAAGCCATCTTGTACCCTCCCAACAAGCCCATCTGCCAGCTCACATCACATCTGATGGCAGCAACCTCCATTAATGCCACATGGAACAGAAGGAATATCCAACCTAGTCCTGCTCTAATTCCTGACCCACAACATGGTGAGATGTATTAAAATCGCTCTTGTTCTAAGCCACAAGTTTTGGGGTAGTTCATTACACAGCAATAGGTAACTGAAATACAACCTCTATTATGTCCCTAAGAGTTGCTAACATATTTCATTGCCAGAATCTCTTTACTCAGTGGATGTTTCCAGATTTTAGACTTCTAACTTCTCCCTTCAATCTGTTTTCTATAGCTAATTGCCAAATCTTATTTTTTAAAAAAATACATATTCACACATATCTTGCAAAGAGTTGATAGTCACTATAATTTATTTAAAACATCCAGTTCTGTCAGCTCTTGGAAAAGTGGAGGCCACTGTAGTTTGTATAGGAAAGGCCATTCTTGGGGCTTTTTTGTGAAAAGTCCAAAAAGTTGTTTTACTCTTTTCTCAGTCAGTTTCTGGCTGGGTCTTCTTAGAAAGAAGACCTGAGATACTGTATTTTAAGGTTTCCTGGCTCTGGAATCTGTGACTACAGAGTCCTGACCTATGGGCCCGATGGAATCTCCTTTTGAATACCCCACCATGACTAAATGGCACAAGCATATATATAAAAAGAATGGGAACAAATTATATCAGAAAGGACCTTATAAACCTAGACTAGAGAAAATTGCCCATTTAATGCAAGTAAACTCTCTTAGAAAACTAATAAACTCTACATGACATTTTAAGGATGGCTAAAATTGCAATGCTTGGCCTGTAAGTCTCTGGGAGTTCAGGGACAGCTTCACACCCAGGACTGTCCACAGAGCTTTCCTCCCCTATGGTCTCTACCTAGACAATTGCTCCACCATTGGAGGTCTAGATCTCTACTCCATCTTTCCCATATTAAAGTATATCTTTTTTGTTCTGTTCTCTCTTGGCTAGTTGGTCTACTAGGTAACTTTCTGACATGTGAATGTCTTTCAAGAATGAACTGGCTGCCTGCTCTTGAATGTATAAGATTAGACCACATCAGTAGACACAATGCAGCTAGTTAGCTCAATTATTATAGAGTCCTGTGATTGGGCTTGATTGGGTCTTTGATAAATCTTGATGATATTTAGTGAAGTTGTGCAGTTGGAGGGAGGATATGACTCCGATCTAGGCCAGTATCAGTGATTTACCATCATTTCTCTTTGGAACTAAGCAGGGGTATTTTAAAAAATATATCACTTATTGTTAATTTTTGCTTATAAAAATAATGCATTTTCACTGTAGAAAATTGAGACATGCAGGAAGAGATACATAAGAAAACAAAAACTAGCCATATTCCTACCACTCAGATGTAATCACTGTTAACACTTTGTATTTTCCATTCCAGTTAAGTAAAATATCAAAATATTTTCATGAAATTTGAATAATTTTGTATATATATGCATATGTGTGTGTATATGTATGTGTGTGTATGTGTGTATGTACACGAATATAATTTTGTTTCTAAGCAGGAAATTTTCAAAGGACTAAACTTTTGTCCTACTTCTTCTGCCTGAAAGTAGATTAATACAACAAATGAGATTAAACTCTGACTGATCTTTCTTGTCTTTCAGTTGGAGAAAGTTATTTTTCAACCAGAAAGCAACATGGATAATTGGATAATAATAGCAGCAACGAACAAGAAGGTCAATCTTTAGGCCTTTGTATAAACTCCACCATATTTCTGAATGCATAAAAATTGTTATAATATATAATTATTATAATACAATCATGAGTTATGGCCACATTTTAAACATGATTTAAGCAATAATTTCTCTCCTGGGAGAATTTAAAAATTGGTTGGGAAGAATGATTTGCACATATTGAGCAATTTGAGAATAGTAGAAGATGGTCTATATTTAGATTTTAAGAGATATTGGCTTTAATGTCCACAAATGTTTCAAGCGTTCTTGAGGAACATGGGGTTTGAGATGAGCATTGGATTATGAACAGATAAGAAAAAGGGGGGAACTTTTTTCCCTACTTTAACTGTAGCATGGATGAATGCTGAGAAGCAGGAACAATCTTGACATATGCAAAAGACATGGGTCTAAACATGTGAGCAGAAGGTAGTATCAGGCAGATCTAGGTCTCACTACTCTCTGCTACTTAATAGATTGATGGCCCTGGCACTTCTCTCTACCCTTTCCCAGGCCTCCAATTCTTCATCTCAAAGTAGGGAAAAGTAGCATCTCCTCAATGGGTTATTTTAAGTATTAAATGAAAAATGTATGGAAAGTGCTTAGCATAGTACTTGACATATAAGAGGCATTAAATGACTACTGCCAACAGTAGTGACAAATAATAATCAAAACGGGCAACTGGTTCATGAGGTGATCTAGAACTATGACATGAAAGAATAGATTGTGCACACATAGAAATAACATTCATCGGGTGTTGGGCAGGTGGGAAGAGGAGGATGGGATGGGTATATACACACATGGCTATATACAGACAGTGCGCATTGTCTGGGGGATGGACGTGCTTGAAGCTCTGACTTGGGGGCAGGGGCAAGGGCAATGTATGTAACCTAAACATTTATACCCCCATAATATGCTAAAATAAAAAAAATATGAGAAAGCTGAAAAAAAAAGAATAGATTGGTGTTCCAGAAAAAGCTTCTAGAATTCAAAAATAGGAAGTATTAAAGATCTAGATGGAAGGCCATTCCTCATGCATATTCAGTGTTTTCACCAAGTTAAACAGAGATCTTCTGATCTGTTCACCTGTTCAAGCAGACTCTGGGGAGTTCTGCTGATGGGAAGCCATCTGGAGTCTTTTGGGGGAATGCCTGCCCACACCCATTTTCTGTGGGTCTGGTGCAAGAATTGGCAAACTTTTTTTGTAAAGAACAGTATAATAAATATTTTAGGTTTTTGTGGGCCATACAGTCTTTGCTACAACTACTCAATCCTGGCATTGTAGTGTGAAAGTAATAGACAGTATGTAAATGAGCGAGCACGGTTATGTTTCAATAAAACTTCATTTACAAAAACAGGTGGCAGATTTGCCTCAGGGGCTATACTTTGCCCTTCCTGGTCTCAAGTTTAACTCTCAAAGGACAATCTTAATTTTTGGTAGGTATGAATTTGTTCCATAGCAACTGTATTCAAAATACATCATATTATTTTCTTTTTACTTATTTTTAACTTAAAATTTTTAATTAAAAAAAAAACAATTCAAACATCTTTATATTTTTCTAAATCAAATTTATTCTGGCTTGGACCATATACCCCAAGGATGGCAACAAGTTCAACCAGGTAATGTTTTAAGGAAAAATTCCTATCCTTCCTGGGGTGACATAAGAATCCTATAGCGTTTATACAGACGCTAATTCTCTGCTCTTGGTATTCACCTTTGTTACTGTTACCTGAAATTGATGGTAGCTTCTTCACTATGTACCCACACAGGATTCTTCTTACAGATTGAAGTTCTGTCATGTCTTTTCTCATTTTAGGCACTTAGTGCCCTAGACCCAAGGATGTCTGCCAGGCATCTTCCATCTGAGGCATTGGGTTTGTCTTCCATTTCCATAAATCCCATGTGGCTGCAGTCCCCAACCTCTGGGGCTGGTTCCTAACTGGTCCACACTGCAGGAAGTGAGTAGTGGGTGAGGAAGCAAAGCTTCTTCTATATTTACAGCCGCTCCCCATTGCTCACCATCCTCCCTGACCCCAGTCTGTGGAAAAATTACCTCTTATAAATCCAATCCCTGGTGCCTAAAAGGGTTGGGGACTGCTACCCTAAGGTACCTGTTCTATCCTCAGAGAAGCCCCCTCTGGCAGTTTTGCCACCCTTTCTTCCCTTTCACCTAACTCAAAGCATCAGGCTCCAACCATTCCCTCTAGGACAGAGCTGATTCATTTTTCTTATAAGAAGTGTCTGCTTCCCATCAGGTGGGGGTAGAGGTGGTGAGGGTGGTAGCCATGTGGTGCGAAAAGCTCAGACTTCTTAAAAACACAACAGTTTGGGGGAGTGAGAGCTGTGGAAAGGGTTGTTTCTTTCTCCCTTGATGAATCGACAGGAACACTAGCCACTTGTTAGGTTTTTCTCTTATCTCCCAGTTCTTGGGAAGAATATCTTACTGTGGTTTCCAAGTTCTGGCAATATCTAGAAATGCATTATATGCCAAAGAAAATGCCACAGAAGCCCTCAGAAAACTGCCAGTCTTGTTGGAGCAAGGGGGCTCACGCAAAGAGCAGACTCTTTCACCAAGTGTTTCAGGGGAAGGAGCTATTAGACCCATGCGTAAGGCATGGTCCTGATTCTCAAAGAACTTATAACAAGACTTTTACCCAAGATGGTCAAAAGGCAGTACAGTTCAGTGGGTGTTTGATTGAATGAAGATAAACAGCTATGTCTGCCTTGAACTTGTAGGAAAGCTATTCTGAAAACCACCCCAGAAGGGAAATGAAATTCCTACAGCTGTTCTCAAATTGCCACTTTGCCCAGATGACCTCTTTATCATCTAGAGACAATGCCTGAGAGACTCTGAGTGTGCATTTTTCACTGAGTAATGTGACAGGTGTTCTCACAGTCTGAGAGGACAGACCAGCAACTGATAAAGGGGAAAGGAATGCATGGCCTGGCTTGGCTTTGTCTATTAAATATGTGTTTTGGGGGTGGTGGTGAGATGTTGGTTAAAGGATACAAAATTTCAGTTATTAATAGATAGGAGGAATAAATTCAAGAGATCTATTGTACAGCATGGTGATTATAGTTAATGACAATGTATTGTATTCTTGAAAATTGCTAAGAGTAGATTTTAAGTGTTATTACCACAAAAAATAAGTACACGAAGTGATACATGTTAATGAGCTCAATTTAGCCATTCCACAATGTACATATATTTCAAAACAGCATGTTGTACATGATAAATATATATAATTTTTATTTGTCAATTAAAAAAATTAATTAACTAATTTTATAAAAGAGAAAGATAATAAGTGATTTTGTTTTATCCCAGCAAGTCCTCTGAGGTGCATACTAGCCATTAAGTGAAAAAAACTCAGGAGCCCTGCAAAGAGGAAGACATCTTGTCTGGTTTTTTTTGGGGGGGGGGTGCGGGGGTTGGGGATTTTTTGAGACAAGGTCTCCCTCTGTTGCCTGGGCTAGAGTGCAGTGGTGTGATCATACATAGCTCATTACAACCTCCAACACCTGGGCCCAAGTGATCCTCCTGCCTCAGCCTCCTGAGTAGGAGGACTGTAGGCATGCACCACCACTCTCAGGAAATTGTTTTATTTTTTGTAGAGGCAGGGTTTGGGTATGTTGCCCAGGCTTGTCTTGAGTGATCCTCCTGCCTCAGCCTCCCAATGTGCTAGGATTACAGGTGTGAGCCCCTGCACCTGGCCTTGTCCCTTTTGAGAGGTATTATTAAGATATAAAGCTCCCCTACTTATTAAATATGTGATCTTTGGCAAGTTAATTAGTATTGCTGTATCTTTGCTGCAAAAAAAGTATAGAATGATTCCTCCCTCACAGGATTGCTTGACAATTAAATTATTAATAGTAAATACATGTAAATAAACTTAGAATATTGGCTAGCACACAGTAATTGCTTAATAAATGCCAACAGTTATTATTCTGGCCTTTTACTCTTCAAGAATATCTCTAAAGAATAAACAAGCTGTGATAGGGTTTCAGGCCAGCCTCTGAAAAATGGAACACTAATGGAATAGATGGGGTTCCCCTTAAAATCTTAAAGGAGGTAACTCTAAGACGTGATGAATATAGTGTTGTCTTACACGGTAAGTAAGAGACATATGGAATTCACTCTCCCAGGAGGTTGTATATGCCAAAAATGTAAATAGACTCAAGGAGAGCTGAAATAAAACGTCTGAGTTGTAGGACTCAAAGTTAGGATGTGCCAAACTTCTGAGGGCAAAGAAAGCAACTGCCGTTTCTGTAGCACCCTCTTGGTGCCACTGTTACAGAGAGCAGGCTGACTCTTTAGGAGAAGTCTCTTCAGGCAGAGCTTGAAGAGGTGGGTGGTTTGATGGCTGAAGTTTTTCAGAGCTCACAGCTGGAAGATGTTAGACCTCTCTGTTGCAGTTTAAACCCCACATATGCTGGGCCAGAGAGGCTACTTACTAAGTTTTCGATGAGTAAAAGAGATTTGCAAACTCTCGGACCCATCTTGGCACCAAGGCAGTGAGAGAAACCTTTTTTCAGGAGTTTGAGTGGTGTCAGCAATATTTTTGATGGTCTGCTCACAGCCATACTAATTCTTCCTTGCTGATGTAGCCCTGAGTTTGTTTGGGTATCAGGGCAAGTGTATACAGGACTTGCATCATGATTGGTCTAAAGAGTTGTGTTCATTCCAGTCCCCTTTCAGTGACTGGTTTAGTTGTAGTCACATGACCTTGTTCTGGCCAAGGCGATAGGAGGAATTCAGCTGGGAAGCTTCTGGAAAAGATTTGCTTTCAGATTAAAAAAAAAAGTCATGCAAGGAGAAGTTGTTTTATTCCTTCCTACTTTCAACACGATCATGTGAGGATATGATTCATGGTGTTACTGTAGCCTTTTTGTAACCAGGAGGGAAGTTGAAGAGAAGTTCAACCAGAGTCCTGATATGGTGAGCTACTGAGACAACCTCAGGACAGTCTGCTTCTAGACTTTATATGTGAGATTACTAATTAACCCCAATTGTTTAAGCCACCTTTAGTTGGGTATTTGCCACTTCTAGCCAAAAGCATCCTAACTGATGTAATTACTGTGCATGTTCTATTCACCATCATCATCTAGTGCAGTGCTTGGCATGTGGCTAGGAGCTCAACAATTGTTTATTAAAATTAGTGAGTGACAGCCCTGTTCAGTTTTATGCTGAGTCTACTCTGAGTGTGGCCTCGTTCTGGCAGAGAGGTTCCAAATAGTTCCGAGGAGGTTATCTGAGGCCTTGCCTGGGTAACCTGCCTGGAATCCCAGCACTTGTCCATTGGCTCTTTTCTTGCTCCTCCCATTCTTTCAGGGTTGGAGTTATGCTCCCAGCCAATAGGTGCCTCCCAGTTCTCCCTGAGACCAACCTCTGCCCAGATCGTGAAAGGATGCCCTACTTTCATATATTCTGCTGCTGAGTTCCTTCTGGAGAGGAACTATGTGTTACCCTCTGCTGAGCTGCCCAGACAAGTTACCAGGTTTTGTCTATTCCCATATCTCTGGAGACTATATTTCGCCTGTCTGTCCGGAGCACATGCCCCCACTCCCACTCGTCTGTATTTTGTCCAGGACTCCAAGTGTTTGCTGCTCCTGGCAGGTGTGACTTGTTCCTGGCACCCACCCGACTCCTGGTCTGTTTTAGTCTATCACAGACTTCCTGAGCTCTGGCAGGAAGGCTTTCCTCCTGATATACTCAGAAGCCATTTCTATATTATTGTTATTATCTGACAGTTTGGTCAGATGCTAATGAACAATGACGACAATTGCTTCTTCTGTGGGCTAAGAAGCCTCACCTGTAATTGTAAAATGTCAAGCAGAAGCTGAACTATAAAAGGAACAGGAAAATTCTGCTCATTGTTCACATTTAAGATTAAAGAAAGAGACCAAAGCTTTTTGAAATTCCTGTGCAAGGGCATTTCAGCCTCACTATTTATAAAATCAAAGAAAGAAAACTAATTTTCAATCTTAATAAAATTCTTGAGAATTAGGAATGGTGGAATTTTTAAGTAAACTATAAAATTACATTACCAGCCAAAAATGAAAGCTCCGCAAACACCCATTGCTAGTAGAATGGTCATTCAACTGTGGTATATTTATACAACAGAACACTGTATCAATGAGAATGAATAATCTACAACCATGTGGATGAATTTTAAAACATAATGCAGAGTTAAAATCAGACATAGGATTCCATTTGTTTAAAGTTCAAAAACAGGAAAATTTAATATATGGTATAAAAGTCAGGATGGTGTTTATCCTTGTGGGAGTGCGGGCTGTGACCAGAAGGGAACATGAGATGGGCTTTTGGGATTCTGGCCATGCTCTACTTTTCGATCTGGAAGATGTGTTCAGTTTGCAAAAATCCAATGAGCTGTACACATATGACATGAATACTTTTCTGTAAGTGGGTTATATTTCAATAAAAAGTTTAAAAATAATTATATAGCCATGGAAACAAGCCCTTGATTAGAAAACAAGCAAAGATTCACAGAACCCTTGTGCCAAAAATGAGGTCCCTCATTTCACAGAGGGGACAACTAAGTGTTCAGGAAGTCCAGTGAATCACCCAAACACATCAATGAGCCAACAGTGGAGCCAGACATGGCACCCATGTCCAACGTTAGCCCAGGGCTCTTTCATTGAGTGAGCATAAAGGAACTTAGATTATGCCAAAAATTTAGTGATATGTTTCCTTCTGAACATCTTTATTCCTTTTTGTTGGATTTACTTGGGATACAGAGTTTGGGGAAAATGTTTAGGCATAGTTACTACTAACAGATATTTTTGTTGCTTAATAAGTATATGAAGAACAGCACAGATAAACGGGCCAGCAGTTGCACAGGGCCCCATGCTCAGAAGAGCCCCCAGCCTTGCTTTATTATCTGCTATCATTACCTTGAAATTCTTACTAATTTTAAAACAATAGGCCCATAATTTTCATTTTGAAGTAAATCCCATAGATTATGTAACCAGTCTTGCAAATAGATGTTGCTTTGTGGTATACAGGTCAAGTATTTGTAATCAAAATCTATTTTAAATGATGCAGGAGAATTTTTTATGTAAAGATAAATTCTATAAATGGCAACAAATCAGTTCCATACAAAGAATAGTCCCCTAATTTATTTATTTTACTGCTAAATTTCAGCATCACCAGTTGACTTAAAACAAGAGACCAAATAGGAAGTGAAATAATAAATAATAATTCTGGAATAGCAGAATTTAAGAGCTGAAAGGGGATCTTAAAGGGAATCTCATCAGTCACTCTTATTTTGCAGATGCAGAAAATGAGGTCTAAAGCAGTGGTGATTTGCAGAAGAATTGAGTCAACCATGTAGGTGGAAGCCAATGAAACCTGATTAACATAGTACAATATTTGAAGACTCAGTGATATTTGGAAATTTCTGGC
The DNA here is from genome assembly GCA_004363605.1 of Indri indri. Classification (NCBI taxonomy): domain Eukaryota; kingdom Metazoa; phylum Chordata; class Mammalia; order Primates; family Indriidae; genus Indri; species Indri indri. The sequence goes on along the minus strand of RJWJ010007044.1, from coordinate 40,872 downwards.
AAGATTTCTGGAGCACTTCTTTTTGTCATCCCAGAAAAAGCCTCCTAGCCAGGCCAAAACATTAAACTTTGCTTTACACAGAATCATTTGCTGGAAAGAAAGCACATAGGGAAATTGATTACATTTGGTGTAAAATAATTACCTTAATGTAGCATCTGCTATATACAATGTTCACTTGGAAACAGAAATGGCTGTCAGAATGTCTCTGCCTCAAACACAGTTTGTTAGCATCAATTTGACCCAACCCAGTAACCGCCACATGCAGATACCAGCATCGGACAAAGCCCCTGGTGTGTCTGGGGCACTGTGCTTTCATCTCAAGCCACCTTTGTTTGTCTTAGGTGACTGGGTCATGGCTGTGCTCTGCCTTAGATCAATGACATTTCTGCAGCTAGAGAAAACATGAATTAAAGTTTTCAAGTAGCTAGTATGGGTCAGGAGTTCTGCTGGGTGACAGAGATGTAAGAACACATCCCTGTTCTCAGGGTGTCCACAGCCTGCCTGGGGAGACAGACACAGTTGCAATTCAAGGCAGCGAGTGGTATAATACAGATATGCAAAGGGTAGTAGGATAATGGGGCTACCTGGTGGAGCCTGGCAGGAGAGTGGGGAGCAGAGTGCTTCATGCAGGAAGTGAATCTTAAAGAATGAATAGATGTTAACCTGATGAAGGGCCCAGGAGAGAGATGACATGCATGTGGGGTAAAGAACTCCAGGTGAGAGTGTGAACAAAGCCAGCAAAGGGTTTTGAACAAGAGGTGATTGGTGTTTCAAAACGATTACTGTGGACAGGGGATGGTGGAGGGCAAGATGACAGCAGTGGTCCAGGTAAGCAAAGATGAGAGTCTGAGCTAAAAAGTCCCTCACCCCTTCTCAGAGAAGGAGTCTGGAAATAGGAGATAAAGTCATTAGGACTTAGTCATCTCTAGTGTGGATGCTGAGAGAAAAGACCAATAGGTTCCATTTTGTAGCCAAGGTGACATGGGTACATGCTAAATGCCAAGAAGCAAAGTTATTATATGTCATTGCATATTTGATCATTATTAGAGCCAAGGCTTCATTTTACATCAAATTGATGCATATTAGGGGCCTTTCATACCACCCATTTGTACAGCAGAGTTGTGCACAAATTGTAGAAATCAGCACAGAAAATGTCTTTCTACAATGATTATAGATTTATAGTAGAGTATTTACATGGTGGGACAACTTTCTCTGCCCCTGGACCTTCATTATCTTACTCCATCCTTTCTTCTAGTGGGGAGGGGAATTTTATGCATAATATCAAATCAAAGTTACACTTTGAGAAGTCATCAATATTGGTAAGAGGGCGCTTAGTCTGCCATGTTGCTGCACTACTCCAAAGGATGGAAAGCCTTATGCAATGGGATTCGCCAGTACGGTGACCACAGTGACTGGACTAGGTGCCCTGGGCTGGGAGCGGTGGAAAAGGAAGAAGGGAGAGAAGAGCTTCCAGACCTGTGTGAGCACAACTTGGTACAAAAGAGGAACTCTTAAAATGTTTGTGCCACCCTGTGCATTCTGAAAGTGATCCAGATTTGTCTTGAGGAAGACTGGGCACTCTCTGGTGAAGGACTGTGCTTGTGCCTCCCCATGCAATGCAGCAGGATTCTATTTGCTTTTATATGTTGGTAAGGGCCATGCAGTATGGATGTTCGGTCCTTGGTCAGGAATGCATAGTAATAGTGAGAATTATACCCCATCCTTTATTGGCCATTTACTTTGTGCTGAACACAGTCCCAGGTACGTAGCTTGATCAAATCTCAAAGCCAGGACAGTGGTGCACAGACCAGAACCCAGGTCTCAGGGCTGCTATTTCAGAGCTCCTTCCACTGTACCATATTGCCCAATGTTTGTAGTCAAGTATGGGGGCATGTACAAATGCAGGTAGGAAAGTTGTCAAGGCCCCAAAGAATGAATCTTAGATGGTAGAGTTTCAGGCATAGAATAAGAATAGGGCTTTGTCTAGCTTTCTGCAAATAGTGCCAGACAGAAAAGGTTACTACACCCAGGTTAAGAATATGTTGTTGTTGGGAAGGTTTAAGACAAGAGACGGTAAAGAAGCTGGCACAATGCCTGGCAGAGTGGTGATTAATATATAAAATATGTGAGCTCTAGCGGGCCTCACAATGCATAGTTGAAGCACTCCTTCCCTGCTGCCCTACCTCCTGAGACACAGTACTTACTGCCATGTGGTAGACTTCAGAGAGCTCATCTTCTTTGGGAATCCCGGAGGTGCCCTGGCTTTGGAGGTCTCCCCGTGGAGGGTGGATTTGTAGCTAGTTCTGCCAGACCCAAAGAGTGAACAGGTAGATCTTGGACAATGTTGCTCAGTCCTAAGGTTCTATTTTTCACTAGTGATATTTCTACCTGGGGTCTGAGTCAGAAAGCTTCCTTCCAGATGCTACTTTTCAGTCCCAGATCACAGATGGAGCAGAGTTTTTCGGGCCCTGACATTGTGCAGAGACCTGTTCTGGTTGGCTGCCTACCTTTGTCACTCTGCTTCCTGCTTAGGCATGAAGCCCTCAGCTCTTAACAAATATCTAAGACTCATATCTGGGGGACTTCATAACTTCATCTTCCACCTACTATACTATCTAAAGTCTCCTTCTCTGTTTTTGGCTTTTGGGAATTTTCCTTTCTTGTTTGCATATGTATTAAAGAAAAACTCTGCCAAGCTTTGAACATTCAGGCCATCTACTGAATGATCCCAGGCTGACTGCAAGTTCAGGCAACAAATTCTGGACTCATTTGAAACCAGACTTCCCAGTATCATAGACAAGGAAAGAAAGAATTTACATTCTGCTTCATGAGCCAACCAGAGACCTGAACTCAGAATCTTGCCTTGTTGGTGCACATACTTTTTTTCACCATAACCAAGTAATTTCTGCTGAACTCACACCCGAGTGAGGCAATGTGGCTCTCTCTTGCCAGGGAAGCAATAAATCCCACTTGGTTTCAGACCGTATTTGGTGGTCTTTGTTTCTTACTGTCCAATACATATTTATTTTTAATTTTAAAATATGTAAGAACATATATATGCATACACATATATTCCAGACTTTTTGTTTATTTGGAGCACAATTTAGGATGGGGTTTGGTTTATCCATCTGCTAAGTCTGCTGTCTTGTCTAGAAGTCTGGGTGACTTCTGTAGCATTTACAATGTTGGCTCACATTGTAATAACACCACAAAGGTCCTCAAGGTCAGGGGAGTCTGGACAAAAGTAAATGAATCAGGAGGGAGTGCCAAAACTGGTTTTCCCATGATGTAGAGAGGCTCTCAGCTGCCCAGGCCAAGGGCACAGCTTTGTTCTTCAACCCAAAGTTGCAGAGGCATAAGGGCCACTTTCTGTGTAGTCAGGAATCTGGTTCTCACCATCGGCAGCCATATGGGTTTGGGAACATTCGTCAGCTAGAGAACTCGCTGATCTGGAAAAAGAAACTTTTCATAGGACAGCCCAAAATATTTTTTAAAACTTATGGAAAACTGCTAGTGACTTTCTCCATGTGCCAAATGCTGACATGCAGTTTTGTTTAAAGACATACCAGGTAGAAAAGTTGTGGAATGTTTCAAGGAACTTTTCAGAGGATGAGCATTGGCTGTTCCAGGGGTCATTTGAAAGAAAAGTCACCCTCAGCATCACTACCAACTCAAAGGTGAGTTAAAGCCAGTGTATTGGTGCCCAACCATCTGTGTTCCAACTGAGGGCTCAACGCTTGCTTCTGGGTCATCTTCAAGCCTCCATGCCTTGGTTTCCACCTCTGCTGAATGAAGATAAAAATTGCACCAACCTACGGAGCAGGGTGGGGATTAGGGGGATTTGCTGCAGGAACAGGATTTGGAAGAGTACTGACACATAGAAGGTATGACATAACTTAGCTATGATTATCATATACAGCAGGATGTTAAAATTTCAAAGGTTTGTTTAGCTGAGACCTCTCAGCTAAAAACAGTAGAGATTAAGCACTCTTTATTCCAATGTGCGTCACTAAACCAACTAGAAGATCATCTATGTAGACCAACCATGCTGCAAAGGGGATGGCCAGAGCCTGGTTCTTCCAGGGTCGGGGAGGTTGAAGATTAAGTGAGGGAGAGGAAGTATTAATATTTCTTTAGAGACAGTAGTTGGAGGACTGTGGAGTTACCACTTTCTAGGGAACAGAGGTCATTCTCTATCGCTTTTTTAAACCAAGTGAGGAGAATGTGTCAAGCGACTACTCAGAGAGTTTAGCCTGCATCTCCCTGAATTTAGGGATGTGAGGAAAGGTACCTGACACACATCTGGAAAAATCTATAGGTGAAAGGCTGTAAAGAGATCAGAGCAGAAAAAGAGAGAGACGCATAGGGAGGGAGGGGAAGGCAGAGACGTGGAACTCTTGGAAGGGATATTGCTGTGCTTGGTCTCAGAAAGGACACTTCCCAAGAGAGCAGGAGAGCATCCTTCCTTGGGTAAGACCTGGGCAGAAAGAAGCTGGAGTACCACTGCATGCAGAAGGTGAGGGTAGATGGGGAGCCCTAGTGGCCAGCAGGGATGGGCCTCATCACACCAGGGGATGCAGCTGAAACTGCCCCACCCCTGTGCGTGCTGGTGTGTGCGTATGCGTGCATGTGTGCTGGCAGTATCTCTAGGGAATTTAAAATTCAGGGGAAGAAGATTTAGTATTTAGATATTCCTCCTGCCAGTGGGCATCAGCGCCAGACTACACTTGTAGTCGTCAAGAACCATCGTCCTGCCCCTTTCTAGCTCCATCTCACTCCCTGGGGGAGCCTGCAGCACAACCGTGGGTGGGGGTAGGAAGAGTAGATCCTACCCCGATTCCCTTCCACAATGCAGGATTTCGAGCCTGTGTTAGGCCGAGTGGAGAAGTTTTGAATTAGGTGAGAGTTTAAAGTCAACAAAATGTGTTTGTGGAAGCAGTTATGAAAGAAATTAGTTTTCAGTCCTTGCACCTTACCAAGTTCAATGATCCTACATCAGTTTCCCTAGAAGCAGAGCCTGAGACAGCTATTCAGGCACCCAGGATTTATTGAGAGAGTGCTCTTAGGAGAAATGTTGGGGTGGGAGTGAATCAGAATAGGGCAGGGGAGGAGGCTAGACAAACATGCGGTCTCAGGTAAAGTCTGATGTACACGGAATTGTGAAGCATACGCAACACCCCAAAGATGTCCCACCTTGAGTAAAAGGGGCTGGCCTTAGCTCCTGTCAGCCATGGGCAATTCTGCAGAAAGAGGGCAAGCTTCGACCTGTTAACAGCCAGCACTCAAAGCAACTGAGATGCGTGCTCCAGCCCAGTAAAAGGGACCTGGATGGGCACCAACAGTGGCTACCATGAAACCTTTTTTCAAAGCCGATTCCATAGCCTTATCTTTTCGAGAATTTTAGCAATCGCCTTAAAGTGTTCTTGAGTGCAGTTGATATCCACAGTAGATTCTTAGTCTTGGAAAATGTTCTGTCTATGAAACACACATTGAGGCAGAGCAAGTTCCCCTGCCCAATTTGTGCTTCCACATTGGGCATGATGTATGAGAGCAACTTTCTTTTTGGAATTTAGTGTTTTCATTACAATTATCATAGTACAGCACAGCACGTCTTAAGTTTTCTTCTTTCCGGGAATAAAAAATTTGTAAACTAAAATCTTGTGCACTCCTGACATGTTTAGGGTCTAATTCAAGAGCACAAATACAAGCTGCCTACATACTATATATGTACTTACTTAAAAGGTATAAATCAAGCTAACAAACTGTTAAATAAAATAAGTTGTATCCTGCTATATTAGCATACATGCCTTCATAACAACCTGGAAGGCCAGGTTTGAATTTATAATTTTCAGATTCCTTGAAGTTCTGTGCTGGAATAGGGTGGCAATGGAGAAAGGACCCCCAACCTGTGGCTCGCCAATCCTACAGTTCCCTTCCCTGGTTCCATTTTGTTCTATGAGTGTCCTTGTGCACAAGTGTATTAGTCTGCCGGGGCTACCATAACAAAATGCCATAGGCTGGGTGGCTTATACAAAGAAATTTATTTTCTCACATATAAATGATTATTGTCACATTAAGCCACTAAGTTTTGAGGTGGTTTTTTTTATGTAGCATTAGGTAACTAATAATGCAGAGGAATACAACAGAAGGATCATCCCAGAACCCTGTAATATGTGGGGCTCAGAACAGGGGCTTCTTTAGCCTGGATCTAAGAGAAGAACTGATTAAAGGATATCAATTTTGTTTGTTTAGATACCTGGGGATTTCCTAGGGAAGGGTGGGCTTAGTCACACAAAAGAGGAACTTGGAAGACTTATCAGGGTGTTTGAGATCAGAAGATTTTCTTACAAAAGCTGTAACCAAAGAGCCCTTTATCTGGAGTGCACAAACAAACCAAAATGTAATGAGACCATTTATTTGCTTCATCATATAAACACACCAAAATGAACACATTTTGGAGCAGTCACAGTGGAAGGTGATTTACTTGAGCCATGATGCTGTCTGTCAGTTTTCAAAATTGCCTGTGAAACTTCTCTTTCAGAATTGCCCATGAAGCTGGATTATGAGCTCCCAGTGAAACCAGACTCATCACTCAAACTGAGACTGGGTTTGTGACCCTACACAGCATTTCCCAGCTTGATCACCCAACCTACTCAGCAGACTTTGCTCCGAATGGCTTAGAACTGTTTTCAAAACTCATGTCCCCCCTCTGAGGACACATGCTGTCAGAATTATCTTTCTGAAACACATCTCGGATCATGTGCTTCAGTAGCTCTCAGTTGCAGAGAGAATTAAGCCCCAACTTTTAAGCCTGATTTTCAAAACTTTCTGCATTATGCAACCCCCACTCAGCTTTCCAGTATGTCATCTGCCAGCTGTCTCCCCACGCACAATGCCCTCTCTACTTACAAGTGAGAGGTACAACTTCCTAAGCCCTTATGTGCCCTACACTGTGCTGAGAGCTTCATATAATATCTTATTTTATCCTTTTAGGATTTTGTAGGATACATATTACCTTTGTAGTATAGAGAATAACAAAACGATCACCAACACTTTTTACAGTGCTTACAATGTGCTAAGCCATTGTCTAATAGAAATGTAATGTAAACCACATATGTAATTTTAGACTTTTTGTTAACTGCATTTAAAAGTAAAAAGAAAAAGGTGAAATTTATTTTAATAAAATATTTAGTCAGTGAGCATGTAATTAGTTTAGAAATTATCAATGAGGGTACGGCATTCTTTTTTTTTTTTTTTGGCACCGAGTCTTTAAAATCCAGTGTATATTGTATACCAATAGTGCATCTCGATCTGGATGCTAAATTTTTTTTGGAAATTCTTGATCTGTGTTTAGATTTCATAAAATGTACAGTAAAAAGGTAGATCACATATCCAAGTTGTTCCAAACATACTTATAAGATGTCTAACACCTGAATCAAGTACCCCCCAAAATTTCCTTTTCTATTTGCATCCATATTGCCGAAAATGTTTCAATTTAAAATTTTTAATTTCATTTACAATCAATTAAAATTGAATTGAATTAAAAACTTAGTCTCTCAGCTGCACTAGGCACATTTGAAGTCTCAATAGCCACCTGTGGCTGTGGGTGCCAGGCCGGACAGCGCAGCGCTGGTCACTTTACTGCTGTGGGCCAGGTGCTGTTGTCTTCACTTTACAGGTAGAGCAATGGAGGCACAGAGAGGTAGTAAGTTGCACCAGTACACACAGCTAATGAGCTGAAGCTCAGAATGGTTGATTTGCCCAAGGTGACTTCGTTAATAAAGGTCGGAGCCAGGATATGAACTCAAGATTCTTCATGTCCACAGCCTAAGTTTTCTCCGCCATGCTGGTCTGCTCTACACACACCTAATTGCTTACTATTCTCTGAAGACCCTTATTTATTCTGGTCCTTTTTTATCAGACTGTTAGCTCTGTCTCTAATGCCTTGCAAAGTCCTTTTCAAGTATAATTCATTCAGTCACTCAGCCAGTCACTTTTTCAACCAATACTCTCAGCCGTTTTTCAAATATCTCTCATGTAGTCTGTAGTGAACTAGACAGACATGGCCTCTGCCCTTCCATAGCTTTCAGTCTAGAACAGTGCTTCTGAAATTGTTTGATCTCAGGACCCCGTAACACTCTAAAAATTGTTGACAAGCTCAAAGAGCTTTTGATTATGTGGATTATATTATAGCTATCAATATTATTGCAGTAGAAATTTAAACTAGGAAATTTTAAAAATATTTATTTATTCATTCACTTAAAGATAACATAATGAACCCATTATATGTAAACACAAAGAATGTATAGTTATGAAAAGATAGCTATATTTTCCAAAACAAAAAATTAAGAAGAATGATAATGCTTTATAATTTTGCTAATATCGTTAGTGTGTTACATAATAAAAGACAGCTGGATTCTCATCTCTGCTTCTGCCTTTAGCTGTTGCAATATGTTGTTTTGGTTGAAGTATCTGAGGAAAATCTGGCCTCATCCAGATATGTAATTGGAAAAGAGAGGAGTGTCTTAAGAGCCTCTTCAGATAACTGCGAAAATTCTTTTTTGCTACTATACCAAAACTCAACAAGTGATCATTTCTTAAAGGTTAGCTGTGACATGAAATCTGAAATTTTATCAATCAACTTTCCATATGTTAAAATTACATTAAAATTCATTAGTCTATCTTGCACTTTTGATGGATTTCATATATGCTTTTGAAACAACGTGCATTGTTCATTGGGAAAACATTGATTCATTGAGTTATACAGCTCTTTCAAATGTTGGTACATTTCATTATATAATATTTAAAAATCACATTCATAAATATCAGTATTAATCAAATCAGAAAAAGTCTTCAAGCATCAGGAAGCTGTCAAACTTGTGCTGGCAGACACAATTTTTCCAAAATTCTAATTTTTATTTGAATGTTTGAATTTTACCATTGGCAACATGTACTGTGAGTTGTTGTTTTCTTGAAGTGACAGGCTTAGTTTGTTCATTTCTGAGAAAATGTCTGCCAGATACTCAGGTTTAAATAACTATAGTTTAACTGCCTATTGTTCTCTCAAGTAAGAATGGTGCTCTATGAAAAAAGCATCTAAGTCAACTCACAATCCAGACAATCACACAAGTGCTTCTCCTTGAGATTACCACCAAGTTCAGTGCAGCAGAAGTACTTCATGTGTACTTTCTCATTCTGTTATGCAGAATGTTAAACAGAAATATATTCAAGGGTAGTAATTTAATAAAATTAATCATCTTTACTACTTAATCAAGGACACTCTTTAGTATTTTTTTCCATGATTGAATAAGAGGAGAACAATACAATGACTAATTGTAAATTTGTTGCCACGGCCTTGATTTTTGCTAAGGCACCAGCAGTTTTACCCACCATTGCTTTTGTCCCATCAGTGCAAATGTCAATACAGTGAAAAAGTAAATAACATTTTAGTATTATCATGAAAATAGTTTTGACCTTATAAATCCTGTGAGATGGTCTTGGGATCCCTGGTGTCTAAGGACCACACTTTGAAGACCAGTTATCTAGAAGGAAAGATAACTAGACAAACACATAAAGAAGCTGGTCCACTCCACGGGGTCAAGGAACGCCTCATGTATAAAGTAACCTTTAACGTTAGACCAGAAATACATGTATCAGTGACTCCCGTGAACAAAGGGCAGAGCAGGAGAAGAGAGTGTCAGGCAGGTACAGCAGTATGTGTGTGAAAGATGGAAAAGAGAGGCAGGATGGAGGAATTGTAGGTTCACTTGAAAGGTCAGAGGGAGAGCAGTAAGTGACAAGGCCAGAGAGATGGGCAGGGCCAGGCAGCAAACAGCCTTGCAAATACACTGAGAGCATCAGGAGCACCTGTTTACTCCTGATAATGTTCAACCTGAATCTAATCATGAAGACGCAACCAGACAAATCCAATGTGAGGGACATTCTGCCAAACAACCTGCCTGGACTTTTAAAAAATGTTAAGGTATTGAAAGACAGAAAAATGCTGGGGAATTTTTCTAAATTAAAGAAACCGAAAAGACATGACAACTAAAAACATTACATAATCGTTGATTGCTGCATCTCGGATTAAAAAAAACACTGTCTTAGTCCATTTGGGGCTGGTATAACGAAGCACCTTAGAGCAGGTAATTTATAAATAACAGAAATTGTATTGCTTATAGTTCTAGAGGCTGGGAAGTTCAAGATCAAGGCGCCAGCAGATTCAGTGTCTGGTGAAGGCTTGCTCTGTCTTTCATTGATGGCGCCTTTTGTGCTCTCACACGGGGGAATGGCAAGGCATCTCCTTTCAACCTATTTTACAAGGGCACCAATACTACTCATGAGGGTTTCGCCCTCGTGACTTAATCACCTCCTAAATGTTCCACTTCTTAATGCTGTCACATTGATGATTAAGTTTCAGTACATGAATTTGGGGGACACATGTAGACCACAGCACCCACAACTACCAACAATAACTGTAGAGGATGTTACTGGGACAACTAGGGAAATTTGAATATGGATTATGTATTAGATAATAGTATATCAAGATTACATTTTCCAAATGTGATCATTATATTGTGGTTATATAGAAGAATGCCTTTGTTCTAGGGAAATATATGTTGACACATTTAGGAATGAAGTATGATGTCTATGACTAGTTTAATTCCCAAATGATTCATCAAAAACTATTTGTATGTACATAGAGAAAGAAAGAGAGCAGTAAGACGAATGTGGCAGAGTGTGAACAATTGATGAAAATAGGTGAAGGGCATAAGGGTGTTAAGTTTACTATTCTTGCAAATTGTCAGTAGGTTTGAAAATTTTTCAAAATAAAATTTTGGAATATAAGGAATTTGGGCTTTGTCCTAGAATCAATGGAAGCTATAGAAAAATATTAACCAAGGGAGTAACATAATCAGGATTCTTAAATAAGGGATTAAAACCTGAGTCAAACAGGAAACTTAGTGACTCATGTGATCACATATGATGAATGATGCTGGTCTCCAGAATTCAGAATGCAGATCCCCTCAGGTCCTAACTTTTCTCTTATTCTTGTTTCTCTGTAATACTTGTCCTCATTCTTTCTAATTGCAAGCAAGAGTCCTCTGCCAGGGAACATGGCCTCAGGCAAGTCTGAGTTTATTTCGTTACTGCCACAGAACTCCACCCCCACTAATAGATTCTGTTTGAGGTTGATTAATCCCAACCAAAGCATTCTGATTGGTCCTATAGGGGGGCCATGGGTTGCCCTTTGACCAATCACTGAGGCCATCAAGTGAGCAATGATAATTGGTTCTCTGTGGTGCTAAACTTGCCCCTGTGAATCAGTTCCTCCTCTGGGAAGCAGATTACAAGATAAGATTAGATTTCCAAGAAATTTATTGGGGAAATATCAGTATAGGATAAACTAGAAGGGAATAGGAGTAGGCGGACAGAGCCTTCAGACTGTGATGCAGGCTTGACACTTGTTAGAGAAGAGAGGGAAGGAAAGACTAAGTAGGAAGAGCCTCAGGCCATAGCACAGATCTAAGAAAGCCTTGGCTTGGCCAATGGAGAGTTTCCAAGATAAGATTGCTCATTGGAGAAGTACTACGTCAGGCAGGAGTGTCCTACTTCTAGACCCCCACCATGCTCAGTCATTGGCTAGAAGCAGCCTGGGGGAAGCATAGTCTTGGTACGAACTCCATGGTGCATCCCAAGGTGCAGCAGCTGGAGCCTGTCAGTCAGCTATGCCTCCACTCCCCCAGCAGGATTTGTAGAAGGAGATTTGAACTGCACACCTCATGGTTGACCCACCCTGTGGGTTAGAAAGGGAATGGGGGAAATGGAGGAAGAGGTGCTGAGCAGAAAAAGTGTAAAAGTAGTAGCTGTTACACTATATTTCTCCTTGAGGAAAAGAATTCTGCCTTTACTTTGACTCTCAGTCCTCAGTTCTTTGAATCTCTATGTCCTTATGCAGTAATGGGTATATAATTTAGATTCTGGAGATCACAAAAAATGAGAGGTACAGAACAGGTTTTATTCAGAAATAGTGTAAGCTGACTCAGTCTAGCTACAGTGATTCCTTTGAAGGTAAAAACATGCATTTGATGCGTACAGTTTGATGTATTAAAAAAAGATGTGCTTGTTTTACCACACTAACTTCCTGTGTTTTCTAACTAAACTTCAGGGTGCCTGTGAGCATTCTTGTTTTTTATTTAATAGTGTGTGAGTTAGTGGCAGAACTAGAAATAGAAACTAGGTTTCCTCCCTGGTTAACCTGTATTCCCTGCCTCAACCACATTGTACAGATAACCAGGATTGGGACACACAAAATCTGGATTGTCACTGAAAAAGGAATGAGATGTTCAGATGAAAGACCTGAGTTTGGTTTGGAATAAAAAAACTGTTAAAATGAAGTGGGATGGTGCAGCTGCTGTGGAAAACAGTATAGTGGTTCCTCAAAAAATTAAACAAAATTACCATATGATACAGCAATTCCACTTTTAAATATATACCCAAAAGAATTGAAAGATGGGACTCAATAACATACTTGTACACTCATGTTCATAGCAGCATTATTCACAATAGCACAAGGTGGAAACAACCCAAGTGACCACTGATGGATGAATGGATAAAGAAAATGTAGTATATTCATTCAATGGAACATTATTCAGCCTTAAAAAGAAAAGAAATTCTGACACAAGCTACAACATGGATGGAACCTTGAGAACATTACGTCAAGTGAATTAAGCCAGTCACAAAAGAACAAATACTACATGATTCCACTTACATGAGGTACCTAGAGTGGTCAAAGTCATAGAGACAGAAAGTGGAATGCTGGTTCCAGGAGCTAGGGGAAAGGGAGAAAAAATGAAATGGGAACCACTTTGGAAACTGTTTGACAGTATCAACTAAAGGAGAACTTAACTATATCCTAGAACCTAGCAATCTCATTCATTCGTATATGCCCAAGATAATTGGTTTGTCTACCAAAAGACAGATGCAAGAATGTTTATAGCAGCACTATGCATGCAGCCGGAAACAATTCAAATGTCCACCTATAGCAGGATGAATAAATAAATTGTGTTGTATTCATGTAATAGAATACTGTCTGACTAACCTGTTGTTACATGCAGCATGAACGAATCTCACAAACAAGAAGTTGAGCAAAAGTGATTCCATTATAAAAAAGGAGAAACTAATCTCTGGTGCTAAAAGTCAGAATAGTGGTTACCTCTGGGGAGGCAGCGGAGGAGGTACTGGCACTGAGGCTGGCTCCTAAGGTGCTGGCTGTTGACCTTGTTTTTGATCTGGATGGTTGTCAAGTGGGTGTATTCACATCATGAAATTTTGTCGAATTTTACATGTATCATTTAGGCACTTTTCTGCATGTACACTTGAATTTTTTAAAGTCTATTAAAATTACGGATTAGGAATAATTAGGATTGTAGAGTCACCCAAAAATCTGAGAAATTAGTGTTTACACAATTGATATGGTGGATAGTTTTGCGTGCAACTGTAGAATGTTGCGGACCTTTTCTACATAAAGCATGTTAGCAGTAGTGGGACTACACAGAAGTTAATGGCAGAGCCATTAGCATTTTAAAAATGTGCTTCAGATTAAAAACTCTTTCATGTACAACTGTAACCATAGCTACCTTTCAGGTAGCTTTCTGAGAAAACCAGCTCTCAGAAAATCAAGTGACTTACTTAAGGTGTCTTAGCTTGTAAGCAGTAGGTTCAGAACTGAAGCCCGGGTAGGTTGGCCCCAAGGCCTGCGTTGGCTCATCCTCCCCACTCTGCCCTCAGATATCTTTTAGTAGCTGGTGACTTCCCCTACTCACATGATCGTGATACTGTGTCTAGATAGAGTAGTTCTGGTTACATAATCTATACATTTCTATCGTAGAGAAAGAATTCTATAATTTTCTTGGTGCTGTTAACCAATTAAAGTTTTTATTGTTTTAATTTTTAATTCAGTGTTTTCTCAGAACTAGAGTACATTAGAGAGTTATTTTTATTTAGGCTTTTACATTATAAAAGAAGTGTAATGACATTAAAGGGAATTAAGAAATTAAGAAGTCATCCATAATCTTGCCATCCTAATCCAACAACTATTTATTTATTTTGGTTTTTATGAAATTTCTTTTTTTAAGCCATTTTATTGAGGAACGATTGGCAAACAAAGACCTGTATATGATGACTTTGGAGAAAGACCAATTACTATTTAAATTGCAGCACACCTTCTAAATACTTTCTCGTGTGTTTATTTTTTCCCATTTTTCCCACTTAATAGCACATATTTTGGAGTTTTCAGAGTCTTTAAAGCTACATTTTTAGAAATAACTTTTTTGTATTGAGAGTAAAACATCCTTATTAATAAAAATGCAAACTGAAAAAAATGAAGAGAAAATAAAAATTATCTTAATTGCGCAACTGAATGAGAACCACTAACAATTTATTGGGTTTCTTTCCAGTGCTTTTTTTCCCTACAAATACATAATATTCATTTAGAAATTGGAATCACACTATATATACAAAATTATATCCTGCTGTTTCTCCACATATCATATTCTTCCAGGCCATCAAATATTCTTTGAAATCATAATTTTAATGACCATATAACAGCTTTTGGATAAAAATACTTACAAGGAAAACAATTTCCCTACACAAATTGTTGATTTTTAATGTTCTATTCTATGAACATATATAAATATAGTTTCTGACATATTTTAAAGATTGTAAGCCTTTTAGAAGCAGTAAGCACTTGGAATACAGTGCAGAATCTAGTCTTGAATCAAATGACACCTCACCAGGGGTGTTGCCCAAAGCAGGGAATGACCCATTAAAATTTTTGGATTGTGGGTATCTATTATTTCTGGATTAAAGAAACTATGGAAACTAGTATTTTAATATTTATTTATAAAGACAAATAAATCTTCAATATTAGGGCAACATTGTCTAAGGCTAATGGTGGCAAATAATGCTATATATTTGAGCATACCCTAGGTGTCTTCAGCCTTGCACACATACTCAGTGGTCTACTTGCCAGAAATTTATCCACCATTAAGCTTCTTTGTGGCATTCCCATGGTGTTTTCTATGCTATGAGTCCTGAAATTGGCATAGTCACTCAGCTGCCACAGGCAGAGTCCTGTTAGCTTCCAGCCTCACCCACTCCTCTGTAACTGCTTTAAGATTCACCAAGGCTCTGTGTGAAGGCCAGAGAGAGGAGGAATTCCCTCTCTTCTCTTGCCCATTCCAAGGATTGTCAAGTTCCTCCTCTGAGCTTTTCTGGATCCCAGGATTATTAACAAGGGAAACAACCATTCTCTTTAGGGAAATCCTTACTCCTCTTACTAGGGAAAGATTGTATTTTCTTGGCCCCAAGAAAGCAACAGCAAATTAGTTCAGTCTTGGCCTGTCTCCCATAGTCTGATTCATTCTTTCTTATCCAGGATTTTCAGAGCGACAGATGCCTCATAAATATAAATAGGTCAACTTGATCTCACCTAAAATTAAAAAAGAAAAACATGTTAGAACAAAGAGCCACAGTTTGTGTTCCTATCAGCTTCAGGCTGCTCATTTGGGAATACTGAAAAATAGAGGGAGACAAAAATTATAAAACCAGATTACACACAGGGTCCAAATAACAACCTCCTTGCCTGTCTCCACTTCTTTAAATCCACTATACTTTCAAGGCAGAATGCCCTCTGACTTGAAAGCAAAGCCTCTATTAAAATAACTGACTATCCTGTTATTTTTCAAACAGGTATGTTCATCAAATGATTTAGAGGATTAGTGTTCAGCTTCATGGCTATTTATTTCAGTCCTGAATGATGCAGGCAAGTGCTCATAAACATGAAGACCCTAGAGGCTATATTGTGTATTCAGTACCACATTTAGCAAATTATAGGTATTCTAGATGTTGTGAGTATAACGCTTAAATGTTCCTGATTTAAAACTGCATCTTGTTCATGGTGCTAATGGAAATAAACAGATACACAGCTAATTCATTAAATTCACACATTATTTCTGACATTGTAGGTATAAATAAAGTTATTGTTAGTATTGTGTGCCCCTGAGAATGTACCTTTCTATCTAAAATTCACCCAGAATCTCATATCTTCTAAGATTATCCTCTGCTTTGCCATGTTTGCCTGTGAATGAAGAAAAGCAACTTTAATTATGAGAATGAACCTGTTCAGAATGGAGAAATGCCAGGCGTGATGCCGCATGCCGGTCATTCTAGCACTTTGGGAAGCTGAAGCAGGAGGATTGCTTGAGGCCCGGAGTTTGAGACCAGCCTGAGTAAGAGTGAGATCCTATCTCTACAAAAATAGAAAAATTAGCTAGGTGTGGTGGTACATGCCTGTAATCCCAGCTACTTGGGAGGCTAAGGCAGGAGGATCTCTTGAGCCCAGTAGTTTGAAGTTGCGATGAGCTATGATGATGCCTTTTGCACTCTAGCCCAGGCGACAGAGCAAGACCCTTAAAAAAAAATAAATAAGTAAATAAATAAATAAATGGAAAGACTCTATGCTTGCCTTCAGCTACTCACGATATTTTTTAATTCAGTGTTCCCTTTTTTCTGAATACTTCTCATTCCCAATATTTATAAGACCCTGGAATCCATTGTTTCTTTAGTGCAGACTAGAATTACATGCTTTGCAAATATCTTCACAGCAGGGAAGGAAAGAAAGCTGGAGAAAAACACAAGGAATGCTAATAAAGAGTCTGATGGAGGTAAAATAAAATTGTTCTACTGACATTATTAATACAAAGGAGAAGCCTTTTTAATAGTGTTTAATAGTCATAGATACTAATTTAATTTAAAAGAGATTAGCATCATTGCCAAAATGGCAACCTTCATATGTGTGTACACATACATACACACACACACACACACACACACACACACACACACACACCCTCAAATGAAAAAGAATAAATGGTTTAGCTTTTTCTAGGTCAAAGGTAATTTCTGATTAGATTCCTGCTGGGATCCTGAAGTTATGCTCAGGAAAGGAACCCAGTAAATTTGGAGTCTGGTTGAGTTTCAAGTTTGATTTTAAGATTCATTTATACTTGGAGATGTTGTGTTGCTGTTTTCCTTCTCTGACTTCAAATAAAACAGCAACCAATGGTGAGAGGTTGGATCTTGTTTCAATAGTCTATTAAGGTTGGTGCAAAAGTAATTGAGGTTTTAGCACCGTTGCAATTTGCCATTTGATATTGGAATACATTCTTAAATAAATGTGGTTATGTTATACATCATTTTAATGAGAATTTCTTGCTTTATGTTTTTTTGCTAATAACTTATTACTTGCTGTTCATTTTATATTTATTTCAGGCTATGGAAATGATGTTAGACAAAAATCAAATTTGAGTGATTTCCTTATTCAAGTTCACAACGGGTTGTAAAGCAGCGGAGACAACTCACAACATCAGCAAGGCATTCAGCCCAGGAACTGCTAATGAACGTACAGTGCAGTGGTGGTTCAAGAAGGTTTGAGAAGGAGACAAGAGACTTGAAGATGAGGAACGCAGTGGCTGGCCGTCGGAAGTTGACAACGACAAATTGAGAGCAATCATCAAAGCTGATCCTCTTACAACTACATGAGAAGTTGCTGAAGAATTCAATGTCAATCATTCTACGGTCCTTTGGCATTTGATGCAAACTGGAAAGGTGAAACAGCTCAATAAGTAGGTGCCTCATCAGCTGACCGAAAATCAAAAAAATCGTTGTTTTGAAGTGTCGTCTTCTCTTCTTGTACACAACAACGATGAAACATTTCTCGATCGGATTGTTACATGTGACGTAAAGGGGATTTTATATGACAATCGGCGAGGACCAGCTCAGTGGTTGAACTGAGAAGATGCTCCAAAGCACTTCCCAAAGCCAAACTTGCACCAAAAAAAGTCCTGGTCGCTGTTTGGTAATCTGCTGCAATGCCCATTTTGCATGTTTTTACTGTGTATTAATTTATTGACAAAGTTGCCTGCATGAGTGCCAGCAATTTCTGTCCTGATACTTGGGCTGAAGAGTTAATATTTGTGCAGACGATGCAAGGACAGGCTCTGGGGAGAGACAGGCAAGCTGTTCTCCCATTGTATGTACTAACACGGCCCCAGGTGAAGCCCCACCTCTCTCCTGGGATCACAGCTACTGCCAACACATGCTGCTTCTGCTGCTATTGCTGTCATCATCGCAACAGTCCAGACCTGGTCTCGGCTTTGGGGCAGCACAGCACCCCTGACTACTGGAGGCAGGTATTTTCAGGCATTTGGCAGCCTACTCAACTGGTCAGTGTTCAAGTTGCTTGTTGCCTTCTGTGCTCATGGGCCTGAGCCTGCACATGCACACAAAGACACCTGGTGCATCTCTCCTGCTCGTGTGCATGTTCTGTTGCCTCGTTGGATTTTACTTACCAAACACAAGTGCAAAGGTCAAATTATTAAGAAATTCAAGATAGTGACAGCAGAGCATGAAGTCAAGCACAGGAGCGCCTTCCAAGAGCTGAGCCCTCTGCCACTACACACGTGGTATGCTCATAAACCTGGCCCAGTCCTCAACAAAGATTGATCCAGTCCAAAATGTCAATACTGAGGTTGATAATCTTACTGTAGACTAATTTTGCCTGATTTAGAAATCCACGTAAATGGAATCAAACTGTATGTTCAGAGTCATTCTTTTTATTTGTCATGTTTGTTGACATATAATTTATATACAGTAAAATTCATCCCTTTCAATGCACAGATCTACGAGTTTTTACAAACATGTAGTTGAGTAACCAACACCACTACAATCAAGATATAGAACAGTTCCATCACCTCCAAAAATTTCTATCATCTGAGATTAGCATTGATAGAACAGAGACCTTCTGTTTGAGAAAGACGAATTCAGATTAATGCAAGAATCCTCAGCATGATGTGGAAATTACTTGATTTGGGAGTTTAAGAAAAAAGAAGATGACCAAACTGGTGAAATCTGGCCAGCAGAAGGGAGTGTCTGTTAATGGTAAGAAGAAGTTTCTGAGGAATTAATCAAGCAATTTGTAAGTTTAGGGCCATTGTGTATTTTGAATATTCTGGCTATTTAAGGACCTAGAGTTTCCTGAAATACTGGAGTTCTCTTTCATTCAGCAATGTATTGGAGCTATTGAATTTACTTCTGAATATTGCCTCTGAAATTACTTCCTTCTGCATAGCTAGAACAAAATAGCATAAGGACAGGACCATATGGACAGAACATACACACTTACACTATGTGTCATAGCCTAAGGCAGGTGGGGACACCTTACCACAGAGGAAGTCTGTCATGGGCACCCCATTTGCTTCAACCTGGAGGCATTTCTCAAGGTGTTACAGATTGACTTGTTGTCTTGATTAGTTTAAATGCTCACAAGTTCATTATAAAAAAGAGGACATCAGGCATTCTAGCTGAAAAAAGAAGAAGAAAAGAGAAAGATCATCACTCTACAGTACCAGAAAAATAAATCCATGTAGGGAATGCATTTGTGGCAGCAGCTTCAACACTTGATTGCATGAAATGGCAGGTGGTAAAAGTGAGCCACAAATGCCCAGACCAATTTTTTTTTCTATTATTCTGCTGTGTAGGCCAACTGAATGGAGTCCAAATTTTACACAGCTGAAACTGAGGACTCTGAATGTCCAAGAAGCATAATTGAAGTGGATCAAAACATTTCACAACAGTTCTCAGTAAATTCTCAGAATTGAATATACCCAAGAAAGTATAAGCTTCTCATCTATATGTACACATCAACTCATAACCCTAATCTATCATTCAAATAGGCATTCTATAGACTCTTACGGAGTGTTTATGAGGTGGTGTGTGAATAAAAATTAAATATGTATGTGCTTTTAATTTATGGGTCCCAAATTTGGTTAAATAATTAAGCATTTGCTTATTGAGTCGTGATGTTGTCCTTCTGTTTTTCTGTTCTATGATGCTTCAGTTTTGGACAGCCAACTGGCAAGAAGCAATTTTCAATGGAGAGAATGTTTGCTTGTAGATACAGCAGAGAGTAGTCATGAGAGAGATAATTGGAGAAGAAAGGAAGGCAACAGGGGCTTGAGTCTTGGAAAGGCAGAAAAAGAATATGTCTGGAGGCAGGGTGAGCAGTAGATAAATGGTCATGGATGATGGCAGGCGTAGACAAATAATAATATCAGAAATATTTCTTGGATACTACCTTGCAAAAGACTGAATTAAAATAAATTTAAGTTAATTTATATTCAGCTTCAAGTGGGCTATATTTTTCTTCAAGGACATACATATATTTGATTTCTGAATGTAACTGAATACAATCTTCCAATTCCCTCTTCCCCTTTGTAATCCATAGGCTGTGAATCATGCCTGGGGCGGGGGGCGGTTCTTAGTATGCCTTCACTAAGTAATGACATGTCAACTTTAACTTGGATTTTGATGGCAGATTTTATGGAGAAGAAAAAATAACTATATTTATTGAGCCGACAGTAACTAGAATTATCATTGGCTATTTCTTAAAAGGCAAACACCACCACTATTTTAACACATGTACATTTTGCCTGTGGTTCTTTTGTCTTGATATATTAAGGATTTCTTGTCTTTATAATTTATTCTGGTTTGGGTAAATCCAAAGGGTATAATGCAGCATCCATCCTGAATATGGTCTCAGTCTAAGGGCCACTGCACACCAGGCCAAACTAGGGTTGTTTATCACAGGGGCTAGTCCATTCTTCAGTGTTCTATTAATCATATATACGAAGAGTAGAAAGTAAACTGGAAAAGAGGAAATAAAAAAATTTATATTTAAAGAATACCTATTACATAGGATCAGTGTAACCAAAGTTGTTCTCAGAGTCAATGTGGTGACATCCACCCACACCGTATGGATTTCCATTAGCGAGAGCAAAACAAGAGATTGTCCCCGTGTGTCTAGAAGGTTTGAAACACCCAAAAGTGTCAATCACAATTATCTAGCAGTCATACCAAGGTGACAAAAGTACAAAGTGATTGGATATTTCTGAGTAGAAACCACTTCTGTTTTGGAGAAAGATGGAGTGAACAGAGAGGAATATTTTGAAAAGCGGAGCAATAGGCAAATATTGTCAGGACACATGGAAACACCATCCAAGAAGCAGCAGAACCTGACAGATCACAAAGGCTTTGTTGAAATGAAGAGAGGGGCTCTTGGCTAAGTGGCTCTGAGTCGTGCTGCTTCCAGAGCAAGATCATGCTCACGTGAGTGTGGTAAACATGAAGAAGTGCCACTTAGCTCCTTCAGGGTCAAGCTTCTTCCAGGACAGCCATACTCAGTGACCAAGTGAGTCAGTGGTATGAAGATCTGGTGATCTGAGCCTGGCACTGGATGACTCTGGTGGGAAGGACTTGTCCAGAGCTCTCACTGGGTGGGCCATGACTTTGCTAGGTCTGACTTACAGTTCAGTCACCTTCTTCCTTTTCCCCTTCCTACTTCCTCCCCTGTCTCTGCAGAGGTTCGACTCCTAATAAACACAGTGCATTCCAAAGTGTTTCAGCATCTGCTTCCAGAGAGTCCAACTTACAACAGTAAGTAATAGGAAGCGTCTTAAACCTCGTTAACAGAGAGACACCTCTCAGGATGTCTCAAGATTTGAGACACTCGTTATTAGAAATGCCTCTCAACACCCCTTGTTCTAATTTCATACTCACAAATGAATCTTCTACTATTTGATTTATGTGTGGTTTTCCTAAAAGGAAAGAATGTGCAGGTCAGATCATCTTAAACATCTAGTTCATCTGACAATTGTGTTTTCATTATAAATGAGTAAAACTAGCCATTTGGTAGACTCAATCTCTGCAAACCTTATTAAAATGAGCCTGTTCCTGGAACATGGACTCATTCTTGGAGTGCTCACAAATTCAGTGTCTTGAGCCTATCAGATTCAAGACCAAAATCTGACTATAGCAAGATCAATGTTACAGTGGTGAACATCTGCTATTTTGTCTGTCCAGCATCTGTCCTCTGATGAATTCTTCTGCCTTCCATTATTTGGGGTTCTTTTGGCTCCCTCAGTCCTGACCATCACCACCACCACCACTGGAATAAGCCTTTGTTCCAACCTTGCCTGGTGGAATTCCCTTTTGTGGGAATTTGAATCTCTAGTGGAGATATGCACAGGCAGACTGCAGTTGGAGCTGAATCGTATGATGGCAATGCTCAGGAGATTGTCCTTGAACTCCTGGTACTGCATTTCCTAAAACCATCCTAGATCCTGTAATTTCCAAGCCATGTTTGTTTAGATCTCTCTTCAATTTGTAAACTATCACAACAGTCTTCTAATAAATCCCTTTTACCTTGTCAAGTTAGTCAATGTCTTAGTCAGGTCTAACTAGGAAAACCACAACAACTTTTGTGTTTTTGTACCAGATGCAGGGGATTGTAAACAGGTGATAGAAGCTCTGTGCAGCCAACCCCAAACTGTGAAACAAGCTGGAGAGAAGCCACAGCAGGAAGCTACTGTCACCCTTAGGCTGGAGGGACAAAGGGAAAAGGTGGAGGCCAGGGTTGCCTGGAAGAAGCTGGAACAATGGAAGACCTGTCCGGCAGGAGCTAGAGCGATAAGGGAAACCCAGCTGCAGTAGGAGGAAGCTGCTGGAAACCCAGAGGGAGGGAAGAAATGACCCGGCTTCTCCCTTCTTCTTGCACCTCGCACTCCCAGTGTCTCTCATCAGCAAAACCAGCTGACACAGGAGCCTGAGAAACAAAGCTGACCAGGTCAGCCTAACCGCAATGCAGAGCCGAGAGCCAGCATTGTCAGTATGCATTTCTGCCCCTCTCTCACCCCATGAAAAACCCCTGATAACAGCCACTGCGGGGCCTTCAGGAGCAGGTATCCAATATCCCTTAAATGATCGTTTGTACTATGAATTGTACACCTTATTGGAATGGTGGTTATATGAACCAAGCTCTGTATCAGGCACTATTTACATTTTTTCTTACAAAGTAGATCTAAATACCCAATATAATCTAATGTAGCATCAGGGAATTGGCATAAGGACAGGCTGATTTGAAATTATATTCATTTCAAGATTTTTCATATACTACCTAATAAAAGATGAATTTAACCCTATTCTCTTAGTAATTCCAAAGTGAACATACATGGGCCATGTGAATAAGAAATAAAAATCTAGTTAACTGAGTTCTAGAGAATGGAGAATAAAGCAGCAATCACCGAAACCTCAAGGAGTGCAGTTGTTTACTGTATTTTATAGGACAAAAACAAGTAAAGCAGGAAGGTTATTGTACATACATTCAATTTGCTAATAATATGTTTTAAAAATGCCAATTACTCTGCACAAATCTCTCCAGTGAATGAAATGAATTATATTTTAATTTTTGTTGCTGCTCTTTTACCTCTAATACATGTTTCATTTGTGTTTCACGAAATGAAGCTGTCTCATTGTAGGTGATGTGTTTACTTACCTTTGTAAATATCCAGCAGAAAGATCATACCTTTTATGGAAAAAATATTTTTAGCAGATGACCCAAAGCAAGTTGCTTATGATGTTGTCTCCCTGGCCTCTTGGCATAATAAATACATAATTTTTAAAACTGCCAAGGCTACAGATTTTCAATTTCATTCTTGCCTATGGAAAATTACAAAGGAAAATAGATACTTTAGAAAGAAAAATAACCGTACCTACCATTTTTCATTTGGGGAGAAAAAATTAGAATAAATCATCTAACAGTAATAGGGATTTAAAATGTGCTCTAAGGACCTGGGTTCAAATGCCAACTTCGTTCAACTCAAAACTGTCTCTTAAAGTGCAAATAATTTAAGGGTAGTATGGTATGGTATGGTATTTAGTTCTCACTTGAGAACTAAATAAACATGATTTTTTTTTACAATTAATAAGATGTGATAAGCTTTAGCTTAGACTCAATGATAAAAATTGCCTAATGGCCAACCTAACCAAAATGGTGGTAGTTTAGTTTAGTGTACCCATGACATTCCAACAGTCATTGGTCTCCACACATCTGATTTCCAATTTTATTAAAAGAAAGTCTGAGAAAAGTTTAGTAAAAGTTTCAGAGATTTATACTCCTTCCAGTTTCTAGACATAGGAGTTTGAAAAAGGGAGCAAATAATTGACTTTACAATATGTAGGCTTTTGTAATTAAGGTCTTTCTTGAAAGTTGTGGAGACACTTGCACTGAGAATTAAAGTTAGAAAAGGTTTCGGGCTGGAAAGATCTCTTAAGACTAATTTCAGACCCTGAGGTAAAAATATCCCAGTAGCTTATCAAGTCAGTCACGAAGGCCCATTTTCCAAAGTAACAGACTGCAAGAGATAAGAGTTTCCAGAAGATAAAGATGTTGAAATATATCCCAATTCCCCTGCTCCCATCTTTTAAAACACTGCCATCATTTTCCTTGGTTCCACCATGAGAACCTGGTGGAGTTCCTAGAGGTAAAACCCACAAAAGTGTGGAGACCTCCTAAAACCATGCCACCTGGGTGTTGATTGCTTTCGGGCTAGTCCACACTCAGCCTCCAACAATTCAACAAAATTACCAGTTACATATTTCTACCCATTGGTGGACATAGCAGCTGGTATTCCAGGTTAGCTGATCTCAACTGTGGTTCTCTGTATGCCTGTCTGTCCAGATTTCAGGGTGGCAGTGTGCCTTGCAACTTCAGTTCTCTGATGAGTACAAGAAAAGTCATCGATTTTCAATTCGTTCAGGCTTTTTCTTATTATAAGGATGAGATGACTTCCAAGCTCTTTATATGTCAGGCCTGAAACTGGAACCCCTTTCTATAATTATTTTTGAGAAAATGTTACAGGTACAATGGCTCACTTCTTCCTTTCCACGCTTTTCCCTATTTCAGGGAGATAAGTTATTATTCAGAATCGTTGCCCAGGGTTAATCATTATCCAAAGTGGTGTTTGTCTGAAAGTATGTCCATCCATACCTTTAGACTTTTACTACATATGTATGCTCCATGAAAAATTGTATCAGTTATCTTTTGATATGTAACAAATCACCCCAAAATTTAGTGGCTGAAAACAACAAACGTAGTATTTCTCACAATTCTGTGGCTCATTTGGGCAGTTCTTTCTGGGCCTGGGACTAGATCTTTAGCTTGGCTTCACAAACATGTCTGGCAATTCGCTCAATGACGGCTGGAGTGATAGGAATGACTTGACCAAGTGTCTCTCATCATCCAACAGAATGGCCCAGGCTGGGTCATATTGCTGTGGTCAGGAGGGTTCCCAAGAGCAGCAGGAAAGATTAAAGTGGTGGGCACGCATTCTTTAAGTCTCCATTGCATCAAGTTTCCTGTTGTCCCATTAGCCAAAGCAAGTCACACAACTAAGTGTGGGTGTGGCCTTTCTATGGGGATGGATGCAGGGAGGGGAAATATTGTGTCCAGTTTGGCAAACAATCTCCCCTAAATATATTAGAGTATTGTATTGTGATTTTAGAATGTAACGTGAATGGCAGCATAAATTCTTTTCTTTTTGCAACATGCTTTTGTCCCTCAAAACTCTCTTTGTGCTTTAATCATGTTGACAAATCTAATTCATTCATTTTAACTGCTGTAGAATATTTCACTGAATACACCATGGTATATTTATCTATTCCTCTGTGATAGACATTTACATTGTTTCCAGTTTTTATTTTTCACAAATTGCAAAAATGCTGCAGTGAACATCCTTGTTAATTTTCCCTTGAGAGAGAGAAAGAGAGAAAGTGTGTGTGTAATTTTCTCTAAAGCATGGTTTCTCAATCTTACCCCTATTGATATTTTTAACTTTGTTGTGAGGGGCTGTCCTGTGCATTGTAGAATATTTAGCAGCATCCCTGGCCTCCACCCATTGTATGTGAATAGCAAGCCTTCAGTTGTGCCAACCACAAATACTTCCAGATGTGTTCCCTGGGAGACAAAGGCGCCCTAGTTGAGAACCACTGCAGTCTAAAGGTATATATCTAGAAGTTGAAATTGGGGGTCATTGTGTAGACGCATCTTCCAATGTACTAGATCTTATCAAATTGCTTTCCAAAGGACTATACAAATTTATACTTCCAAAATCAATGTGTAAGAGTTCATAGTCATTACTTGATTTTATCAGATTTTTAAAACTTTTAGAAATATGATGAATATGAAAATGTGACTTTTTGTTCTATTGTGTATTCCCTGAATTCATAATGTAGTTGAGCATCTGTATTTATTGGCAATTCAGATTTCGTTCTCTGTGAATTACCTTTCATATCCTTTGCCCACTTTTCTATTAGATTATTTTTAATAATTACTTTATAATTTTTTGTTATATTTTTATATGCATTTAAAATGTCTTCTTCTGCCATAGCGTAACAAAGTCTAAATTGGTCAGTGTATCTACCCTTCTCCTGAACACTTGGACTTTAGAGCCTCTTAATTCAATCTGCCATATCATCAACATCCTGTATTTTTGATAAATTTTTATTTTAACTTCCTTTATTGATTATTACTTTTTAAATCATTATTTATTTAGATTTACTCATATGTCTAGTAGTTTCTTTGCTGTACATCTTTTCTTGCATTCTAGTTCTCCTTTTTTAATACCTTTAAAAAAACTTTCAGCACGGAGTTTTTACCTTTAGCATTAAGTGCTAGTTTACTCAGGTAAAGAATACCAGACTAAAAATTATTTCCGCTCTAGAGAAATCTGATGTTATGCTACTTCTTTCTTTTTAGGTAATTTCTCTTCCCCGATGATTGTTTTTAAGAACTTCTTTGTCTTTGGTGTTCTGTAATTTTGCTATGATATGTCTAGGCGGCATTTATATAAATTTTAAAACTTATCCTTCTATGGACATTGTATGCTTCTTCATTCTGAGAACTCGGGTCTTTCTTCAATTATAAGAAATTATCTGCCATAATTTCTTCTAATGTTACACCTTTCAATTCTCTCTTTGAGGGCCCCGTTTTAGGTATATTTTGGACCTTCTCATTCTATCTACCATATCTATTAACTTCTCTGCTGCTTTTTATTATGTTTTGAGGTATGAGACACATCCAGCAAAGTTCATAAAGTCCATAAACTGAACATATAGCTCTTGAAAAACATGCTTGTATATGTACACCTGTACACACCCATGTGACTACAGCCCAGACCATGACATAGAATAGTGCAAGCACTCATAGTTTACCTTGTGTCCTTTTCCAGTCAATATTGCCCTTTGTCTCAAGAGGTAAACATTCTTTTTAACTTTTATTACCATTGATTAATTTTGCCTATTCTTAAACTTCATATAATTAGATGTATAATATGTACTACTTGGGGTCTGGCTGCTACTTTTATTCAACATACTCTAATATTTATTCATTCTCTTAACTTCTCTTATTTTTTTAATCTCTTTTTTCTCTCTATTCAGCACCCTGGGTATAGAATAAGTCCTCAGATTTATTTCCCAGTTTACTATTTTTTTTGACTTGTTTAGTTTGCTGTTTAAATTATCTAATGTGTTTTTATTTTCAGTGATTCCATTTTTTATTATACCAATTCTATTTTGTTTATTTTCTTTTTTCTTTTTTTTTTGGTTTTGCTTTATTTTTTAAGGGCAACTAAGGACATGAATTCATGTTTCGTAAGTGAACTAAGACACTCTGTAATGACTGTTGTATTTCATTTGTGTTTCCCAAGCAAAATTTGTTAAAAACAAATTGCATATGTTTACACTGGAAGTGTTTTTAGCATAATGGTATAAAGTACCCAGGGCTAAATGGAAATGATCCAAAACAATAAAAATCTCAGTAACATAAATTATAATGTCATGGTATGCTTTGAAATGGTAGGGTTTTTAATTTTTTTTTTTTTATTGTGTACAACATGATGGTTTTTTTAAAAGTTTCAAAAGATTTAGGGGAAACAAGGTTTTTCTGTTACACAGATAAATCGTATAGTGGTAAAGTCTGGGCTTTTAGTGTATCCATCACCCAAACAGTGTACATTGTACTCAATAGGTAATTTTTCAACTCTCACCTCCCTCCCTCCCTTCACCTTCTGAGTCTTCAGTGTACATTATGTTTCTCTGTATGACTATGCAAAACCATTGCTTAACTCCCACTTGTAAGTGACAATATGCAGTATTTTCCATTCTTGAGTTACTTCACTTAGATAATGGCCTCCAGTTCCACCCAAATAACTAGAAAAGACATTATTTCATTCTTGTTATGCCTCAGTACTATTCCATGGTATATATACCACATTTTCTTTATCCAGTCATTGGTTGATGAACACTTAGGTTCATTCCATATCTTTATAATTGTGAATTATACTGCTCTAAACATATGAGTAGAGGTGTCTTTTTGATATAATGACTTATTTTCCTTTGAGTAGATACCCAGTAGTGGGATTGCTGGATCTTATGGTAGATCTGCTTTGAGAAAGCTCCATACTGTTTTCCATGAAGGTTGTACTAATCCACATACCTACCAACAGTGTGTGAACATTCCCTTTTCACTGTATCCCAGCCAACATCTAGTTTTGTTTTTTTGGTGGGTTTTTTTTTTTTTTTCTTTTTAGTAATGGTCATTCTGACCAGGGTAAGGTGGTATCTCATTGTGGTTTTAATTTGCATTTCTCTGATAATTAGCGAAGTTGAGCATCTTTTAATATGTTTGTTGGACATTTGTATCTCTTCCTTTGAAAAATGTTCATGTCTTTTGCCCAATTTTTAATGAGGTTTTTTTTTTCTTCCTGTATTCTTTGAGTTCCTTATAGATTCTGGATATTAGTCCTTTGTCAGACATATAGTTTGAAAATATTTTCTCCCATTCTGTAGGTTGTCTATTCACTCTGCTGATTATTTCTTTTGCTATGCAGGAGCTTTTTAGTTTAATTAAGTCCCATTTATTTGTTTTTGTTTTTGCTGCGTTTGCTTTTGGGGCCTTAGACATAAACTCATTGCCTAATTGAATGTCAAGAATAACTTTTTTCTATAATTTTTATGGTTTCATGTTTTACATTTAAGACCTTAATCCATCTTGAGTTAATTTTTGTATATGGTGAGAGACAGGGATGCAATTTCAGTCTTCTGCATATGGATATCCGATTTTTCCAGCAATATTTATTGAACAAGTCACCTTTCCCAAGTGTATTTTGTCTGCTTTATTGAAGATCATTTGGTTGTAGCTATATGGTTTTATTTCTGGGTTCTCTATTCCATTCAATTTGTTTATGTGTCTACTTTTATACCAGTACCATGCTGTTTTGGTTACTATAGTCTTATAGTATAATTTGAAGTTGGATAATGTGATGCCTCCAGATTTATTCCTTTTTCTTAGGATTGCTTTGGCTATTTGGGCTATTTGTGGTTCCATATGAAATTTAGGATTGTTTTTCTAATTCTGTGAAAAAATGGTGTTGGTATTTTGATAGGAATTGCATTGAATCTGTAGATTACTTTGGACAGTATGATCATTTTAACAATATTGATTCTTCCAATCTATGAGCACGAGATGTTTTTCCATTTGTTTGTGTCATCTATGATTTCTTTCATCAGTATTTTATAGTTTTTTTTGTAGAGATCTTTCACCTCCTTGAATAAGGATATTCCTAGGTATTTTATTTTCTTTGTATCTATTGTAAATGGTATTGAGTCCTTGGTTTGATTCTCAGCTTGGCTGTTATTGGTGTATAGAAATGTTACTCATTTGTGTATGCTGATTTTGTAACCTGAGACTCTACCGAATTCATTTATTAAATCTAGAAGTCTTTTGAAGGAGTTTTTAGGGTTTTCTAGGTATAAGATCATATCATAAGGAAACAGAGATAGTTTGACCTCCTCTTTTTCAGTTTGGATGCCCTTTATTTCTTTCTCTTGCCTGATTGCTCTGGCTAGGTCTTCCAGTACTATGATGAAGAGAAATGGTGAAAGTGGGCACCCTTGTGTTGTTGCAGTTCCTAGGGAGAATGTTTTCAACTTTTCCCCATTCAGTATTATGTTGGCTATGGCTTTCTCATATATGACTTTATTATTTTGAGGTATGTTTCTTCTATGCCTAGTTTATTGGGGGATTTCATCATGAAAAGATACCGGATTTTATTGAATGCTTTTTTCTGCATCTATTGAGATGATTGTAGGGTTTTTGTTTTTAATTCTGTTTATGCGGTGAATCACATTTATTGACTTGTGTATGTTGAACCATAATTACATCCCTGGGATAAAACCCACTTGATCATGGTGAATTATCTTTTTGATGTACTGCTAAATTCAGTTTGCCAGTATTTTGTCAAGGATTTTTATATCTCTGTTTATCAGAGATATTGGTCTGTAATTTTCTTTTTTGTTGTGTCCTTTTCTGGCTTTGGTATCAGGTGATACTGGCATCATAGAATGAGTTAGAAAGGATTCCCTCTTAGATTTGGGCGAATTTTTTAGTAGCATTGGTACTGGTCCTTCTTTGTACATTTCATAGAATTCAGCCATGAATTTGTCTTGTCCTGAGCTATTTTTTTGTTAGGAGATTTTTTTTATTACTGATTCAATATCACTACTCTTTATTGGTCTGCTCAGGATTTCTATTTCTTCCTGATTCAAGTTGGGGGTGTTGTATATTTCTGGGAATTTGTCTATTTACTCCAGATTTTCTGTTTGTGTGCATAGAGGTGTTCATAGTGGTATCAGATGATGTTTTGTATTTCTGTGGCATAAGTTGTAATGTCTCTCTTTTCATTTCTGATTGAGCTTATTTGAATCCTCTCTCCTCTTTTCTTGTTTAATCTGGCTAGGGGTCTATCAATTTTGTTTATCTTTTCAAAGAACCAACTTTCATTTCATCAATCTTTTGTATTTTTTTGTTTTGATTTCATTTAATTCTGCTCTGATCGTTGTTATTTCTTGTCTTCTGATAGCTTTGGATTTGGATTGTTCCTGTTTTTTAGTTCTTTGATATGTGACATTAGGCTGTTAATTTGTGATCTTTCTGTCTTTTTGATGTAGGCATTTAGTTCTATGAACTTCTCTCTTAGCACTGCTTTTTCCATATCCCAGAGATTTTGATCACTTGTGTCACTATTATTATTAATTTCAAAAAATTTTTAATTTCCATCTTGATTTCATCATTTACCTAAAGATCATTCAGCAGCAGGTTGGTTAATTTTCACGTATTTGTATAGTTTTGAGTGTTCCTCTTGGAACTTATTTCTAGTTTTATTCCACTGTGGTCTGAGAAAATACTTGGTATGATTTCAATTTTTTAAAATTTATTGAGACCTGTTTGGTGGCCTAACATATGGTCTCTCTTGGAAAATGTTCCATGTGTTGATGAGAAGAATATATATTCTGCAGTTTTTGGGCAGAATGTTCTATAAATGTCTGTTAGGTCCATTAGTTACAGATTACAGTTTTAGTTGAGTGTTTCTTTATTGATTTTCTGCCTTCAAGATTTGTCTAGTCCTATCAGTGGAGTGCTGATGTCCCCCAATATTATTGTTTTCCTGTTTATTTCTTTTCGTAGGCCTAGTAGTGTTTGTTTTATAAATCTAGATGCTCTGGTGTTAGGTACATATATATTTGGGATTGTTATAGCTTATCGTTGAATTGATCCTTTTATTGTTATATAATGACTTTCTCTGTCTTTGTAAAACTATTGTTGATTTAAAGTTTGTTTTAACTAACAAAACAATAGCTATTCCTTCTTGTTTTTGGTTTCTATTTGCATGGAATATTTTTTTCCATCCCTCTGTCTTGAGTCTATGAGGATTTTTATGAGTTAAGTGGGTTCCTTGAAGCAGATATTTGGGTTATGTGTGTTTTCTTTTTATCTATTCCATCAATATATATCTATTAAATGGGACATTTTGGCCATTTACATTCAAAGTTAATACTGATATGTAAGCTACTGTTCCAGTCATCACGTTGATTGTAACCTAGATGCTTTGTATTCTCCATCGTGTTACTGTTTTTTAAGAGCTGTGAGTTTTTTACTTTTGAGTGCTTTTATCCTGGTATCCTCCTTTTGTTTGGATGTTTAGAAGGCTTTTGAACATTTTTTATAGGACCAATCTAGCAGTGAAAAATTCCCTTAGCATTTGCTTATCTGGGAAAGACTTTATTTCTCCTTCATTTATGAAACTTAGTTTTGTAGGATACAAAATTTTTGGCTGACAGTTATTCTGCTTAAGAAGATAAAATATAGGACTCCAATTCCTTCTGGCTTTTAAAGTTTCTGCTGAGAAGTCTGCTGTTAATCTTTGCGGGGAGGTAGCTAAGCTCCCAGCAAAAAACCGAGTCCCTTTGGTAGAGTTGCAAGGGATAAGAAAATAATAGAGAAAAATGGAAAATAAAAGAAATAAAAGAATACACAGAGACAAAGATATAGTTTTATAAGTTTATGAAGATTATAGGTAAAGCGGGATCTCAGGGGGCCTAGACCTTCTCTGTGGGTCTCAAAAAGCCCCCAAATGAGGTCTTACATGGTAACTTATAGGGAATGGTGATTAATTGCCAGGGGTAACAGATTTACATAACAGCAGGTAGTTCCTCTCAGGTTAACAGATTTTCAAAAGGCTTCTACAGATTCTTTAACTAATTCTATCTACATGAGCAAATGGTTATAAAATCTTTCAAAGGTTAACTTCTAAGTTCTAAGGTAAGTTTATCACTTAACAGAGGGGTTAAACAGAGATATGTTGGCTCCATATTTATTAGGTTATTGTGAATGGAGCCAGATAGTCTAGAGTGTTAAAACAAGAGCTTTGCTTCTAGCCATTCAGGCAGCTGTCTGTTCCGGGGGGCACTCCATTGTCAACTCTCATCCTGTAGTTTTTAACAGATTCACTTTGCTTTGCAAAGCAAATCCAAACCTTTAGGTCTGAGAAACACGGCGCCTTGTGGGATACAGCCACTACTGTCTTTCAGAGATGCCCTTCCGAGTGTAACAGCATTTGAAATGCAAACCAACACGTTCACATATTCCTTCAGGGCAAAGCTCTGCAAAACTCCTAAGAAAAATCCTGTCTGCAAACATGTTTATATTAATTCACGGAGCAACAAATCTTATGGGTTTTCTTTTATAAGTTCTTCGATGCTTTTGTCTCACTGCTCATAGGATTTTCTCCTTTACTTTGACTTTCTCTAGTCTGATCACTATACGTCTTATCATGTCCTTTTCACAATGAGTATTTCAGGTCTTCCTTGAGCTTGTATCTGGATGTCTAAATCTCTAGCAAGACTAGGGTAGTTTTCTTCCCTTATTCCCTCAGATAAGTTTTCAAAACTTTTTGCTTTTTCTTCTTCTCTTTCAGGGATACCTATGATTCTTAGCTTGGGGTGTTTTATGTAATCCCATATTTCTCAAAGACTTTGTTCATTTCTTTTAATTATTTTTTCTTTATTTTTGTCTGACTGGATTAATTTAAAAGAATTGTCTTCAATCTCTGAAGTTCTTTCTTCTTCTTGATCTAGTCTACTGTTAAAACTTTTCTCTGTGTTTTGTATTTCTCCAAATGAATTTTTGACTTCCAGAAGTTCTGTTTGTTTGTTTGTTTTTAATTTATTTATTTTTATTTCAGCATATTATGGGGGTAAAATGTTTAGGCTACATATATTGCTTTTGCCTCACCTGAGTCAGAGCTTCAAGTGTGTCCATCCCCCAGATAGTGGGCACCACACCCATTAGGTGTGAATATACACATCCCTCCCCCGACTCCCTCCTTGTTTGGTTTTTTATGTTGTGTTCCTTTTCAAGTTGTTCTCTTGTTTTTATTATTGGGTCATGTTATATTGTTACATGTTAAAATTTTATCTCATTTAATCATTTGAAGCATGTTTTTTCATAGTCTCTTTTAGATTCTATTATTTGAGTTCTTGGAAAGTGGCTTCAAGCCTAATTCTGTTTGTGGTTCTACTATGATAGAGAAATGGTGTAGCTACAATCATAGAGATTATGGCACATCATCATCTCTTGTGATTAGCAATTATTCATTGTGAACCATTTAATGTTACCCATCCTTCATGAAATTCCCTAACATTCCAGATTCTTTAAATGTCCATACAAAGTGGTTCTGCATCTGTTTCTGCTGGAGAATGACTGGAGTTTCACTGGTCTTAGACCATATTTTACATTAATTTCTCCACTTCGGATTCCTACATTCCACGAATAGTGTAGAGAAACTATATTTAGGTTTTCTAACAATTGTTTAGCATAGACTTGTGGTTTTGACTGCTCAAGAAAAACAATTTTACCCGGAAACTCAGGTAGACAGCAAGTTTACCTGGGGCAGGAGGCACAGTTTTAATAGATCCCCTTACATGGAGATATATGCAGTACTGTCTCCCCACCTCATGTAGGCCCAAGTCACAGCTCCTGTTCCAAGTTGGTGTGAAAATCCAGCTTTTGAACCCTAAGACCTGGATCTCATACTCTTATGTTTGTAGAAATCATGGGATTAACTTTGAGTTTTGCTTTCTATAAAAAATTATTTTGTATAATTGAACATTTAAGCTCAGTTGAGACCGTAGATGATTACAGTCCCAGCTAACAGCTGATGCTACATGATACATAAGGATCCAAAGAAGTGTTATTGATAATAAGTGGTTGTTACTTTAAGTTTCTATTTTTATACAGCAAAAATAATCTTGATAACTTAATTACCTTCTGTCATCTCCAAGCTTTCTGTGAAGTCTGGTTGAAGGTTACCAACAAGATGCTCTCATCACTGGAAAGAATTGAGAGAAGGGTATTATCCTCTTTCCCTACACTTGTAGGCATGTAGTACAGAGGGTGTAGAAAGAGGGACACCCTTAAAATGTGATCCACACAGGGATGGACAGAGGAATGTGCAAAAAGCAGACAGAAGTTCACATCTAGATAGCTGACCAGTATAATCCCTGAGAATTCCTAAAAGTACTTAGGGAGGGGAATCTTGCAAAGACTAGATGTATACCATCACATGAGTTGGAGACTTGAGTTGTAGTGATTGTGCATTAAAAACATGACCTCATATAGCACAGCGGAGACTGAGACAAAGAAGTACATCTGGAAGATAGTGCTGGCTCATACAGCCAAACATTAATGGGGCCAAAATCAGTAGAACAGAGCCAAGGGCATTAATTCCAAAAAAATGAGTGTGTTTCACACGTGTGTGTGTACATGCATGTGTATATGTCTAGTTTCTTGAAAGACAGAATGATCAACACTCACTATTAAAACTACAGACAGGAGAAACCAGATAAGCTTTAAATATATATATTGGATTTGGCAACTAGATTTATCTACTCCTGCATGAATGTTTGGGCTAGATGGATAAGATTATTTTCTGTCCTGAAATTATTTGATTCTAATGCTTTCATGTATTGTTGTCTTTTTGATTCATATCATAGAACTCTTCTCTGTGTTATACTTTTCTGTGCCTAAGGGGAAATAAGAGTTTCACTGTCTATGTTCTGAAGACAGTGTAGCCCACTTGTTTTTATCAGCTTGATGTTCTCAGTGCTAATTCAGATAGCATGCTAGTATATGTGTACAATTTCTTCCCACCAGCCCTTGCAAAGTGACTGAGTACGTAAGTAAACAGATTCTCCCCCCCAATTGAACCTAATTTTTGCATATTAGTGGTAATGTTTTTTTGAACAAGGAATCTAAGCATGGCAGATATTAATATAACTTTTTATCCACAGATCCACTCTATAGTGATGACTAACCCTTATAGAACACTACGTGAGACAGTCACTGCTCTAGGTAATTTAAAAACAGGTAATTTAATCCTCAACAAACCATGAGGTGGACACTGTTATTATCCACATTTTATAAATGAGAAAACTAAAAAGCCAGAGATTAATTTACACAGCTGAAGTTCAAGCTTCTTGAATGTCAGTGTTGTTGCAGATTGGGTTCTCCAGAAAACATATCCAGAGATGATTAGTATGCAGAAAGTTTAATAAGAAGGTCTCTCAGGATAAACACCTGCAGAAGGGAAGAGTAGGGAGGAACATTTGGCAGAAAGAGAACTTGGACTGAATGCAGATTAACAATAACCTTCACTGACACTATAGGGGCTCTGAAGATGGAGTGGCCCTTCAGAGTGGTTCCAAGTAGGGATAGGGAACCAGGACTTCTACACTGACCAGTCATCAGATGAAAACTGCCCTAGAAAAAGTGAACATGACCTTGGACAAGCAGCTCTCTCCAGGAAAGGGCACTTTCCAGAGAAGGGCAGCATCTGCAGCCATTAGGAGAGTAAGTTTCTCAGTCCTGAAGGGGGGACTCAGCAGTGCACACAGCATCCATTACGTATGTGCTTATGAATCATTTGAGGACCGCTTAAAGTGCATATTCTGATTCAGTGGGTCTGGGCTAAGGGTAGGATTCTGCATTTATAGCAGGCTTGAGGTGATGCCAATGCTGCTGGTTTGTGGTAGCAAGGCCCTGGTCATGCAGCTTAAATGCCGCAAAGCGAAAAATAGAACCTAGGCTGTCTGGTTGTGAGTCTGTGGTCTTCTTGCTCCGCTCCACTGCCTCTTAAAGAAATTCTCTGCTAAATTTTAATTCCAGAGAACTAACTTGATATACTTTGTCAGACTTACTGGCTTTAAAACGTTTTTAGATTTCCCAACTTACAGCTTTGATGGGCATGATGTCGCAAACATTTGTTTATGACAAATATTCTTTGTTTAGCCAAACTTTGTCAGACTTCTGAACTTTCTCCTAGGCTCATCTAACTTTGCATTTTCTTGTAAAATTCCATTATAGCAGGGAACCCTGCTAAGTCAGTTTAGCATATCCCACTCTTGATATCTGATGACCAACAATATCTGATCAGGTTCCTCATCCTCTGTCATCCCTGCAGGTTATACTGTGTGGCCTGTCTTCAGCAAGAATCCTGTTAGGTCAGTTTAGCCAGAATCCCCCTTACCCCAGATGTTTCTTCTTAATAATTTTCCATCCACTGACCTGTATCCTGCTCCTTGGCTATAAATTCCTACTTGGCCATGCTATAATTTGGAGTTGAGCCCAATACTTCTCCCTCACAGTAAAATCCTATTGCAGTGGCCCTTATACCTATCACAAAGGTCCTGAATCAAGTCTTCCTTACTGTGCTTTAGCAAGTATCATTGATGTTTTTTTTTAACATTTATTGCTATAGCTTATTATTCTTGGCTTTTTTAGTTTTTCTCTCCATTTCAAATAAGGCCAAAATATTATTTTTTAAAAAACCCAGTCACTTCCACAAAGTGCTGCCAATCGAATCAACCCAAGAAAATTTTGTGTCATCCTGCTACTCAGTGTTAAGGAGTTTGCAAAGTTTTAGTGACGTTTTTCATTCAGGAAGTTCTTTTCAGCTAGGCCGACAGTTATTTTTCTTTTTGACCTTTAAGCAAGCATATCAAACATAAGCATGACCCTAGCTACTTGGTATTCACAATTTGTGGCACACATAGGCTATTATTATTTTTATCAGAAAATTACCATTTTTTCTATTTAAAGAGTTTATTATATTCTCAGGTATGATTTTATTATGTGTTAGAGCCATTTTTCCCCCAAAGAAGTCTATCTTTAATTGCATAATGCGAACCAGTAAGAGAATTGGATTTGCCATCCAGGTTCATTTATACTCAATTTTTTAGAAGCACTTCTATTCTATGCAGTCAAACCTATACTAAGAATGTTCCAGGTTACAATATCCTGTTAATTACATGATAATACTTTTCTTACTATATATGCTCCACAAGCTCAGAAGGAAGAAGATAAAGTCCTATGCAATTTTATAATGTCCACATAAAGGACAAATGTGAGAATCAGTAACATATGTGTGTCAATTCTTACCTTGTTTTACATTCTTGTAAAAAATCTATAATCAAATTCTTTTACTTTTCATCATTTTAAAACAGGTGTATAAAATATATATTCACATACTCTGTGTGTGTGTGTGTGTGTGTGTGTGTGTGTGTGTGTGACACATATCTTTCTGTATGGATATTAGATAGCAGAGATACGAAAAAGAGAAGTGACCTACTTAAAGACATTTATTGGATTGTAGGAAATAAAATCTTGGACTGGGCAACACTGGTTGAGAAATCTCTTCTGGCTCAGTCTGTTCCCTAGGCAACAAAAGTCTGGTTTTTTTTTAAAAAGATAGCACTTAGAGTAGTTAAGGTTTCAGAGATATTCTTCATTCAGGAGATTCACAATGGAAAATCATTTTTTCAAATACTACAATTAGTAATGGTGCATTTGTAAGAATTTGGGTCAGCGGACAGAGTAGCTGTGCTCCTAGAACAATGGTTCTCAAAGTATAGACCCTGGGCCAGCAGCAGCAGTATCAACTGGGAACTTGTCAGAAATGTGAATTCTCTGTCTCCATCCTAAATCTGCTGAGTCAGAAACTGGGGCAGGGGGAACAGAGGAGGGAGGCAGCAATCTGTTTTACTAGCCATCCAAGTAGTTCTGAAGCCCATAAAAGTGAGAACCACTGTGGCTATAAAACACTTTAGGTCTATTTAGAACAATTTCTGTTCCAGAATATTTTTCTACACACATATATATAGACATACATTTATGAACACAAAATTTTTAAAATATTAGTTTGAAGGAACTTGTATTAAAACAGCTGTATCAGAAACAAATTTGGTACGCAGGAGGATTGGATTAGAATTGATAGTCTCTAAAGTTCCTTTTAATGCCTTTTCTATGCCTAAACTATAATAGTTGCAAGTCGCATGGGCAGCTTCAGCAGTGAATATACTACCACTGAATTTAATTTCAAGCAATATCTGGAAGAGCAGTCACAGCAAAAGACATCTTTCAGGAGGAAAAAGACTTCTTTATTCTTTAAATAGAGTGGAAAATGACTCCCATTGGATTGTTGGGAGCAGCCTTCTTACTGAGGTGGAGATGTAGTTTGCCATGCTCACACCTCTCTTCTTGCTGCTTAGAGAGAAGGTCAGGGAAGATAAGAGCTATGAACAGGAGAGGAGATACTGTCTTAATTTCTTCCTAGTCTTTCTTCCTTTTGATAATTGATATTATGAAGATAGCTATAAATCAGTAACCATTGGTTGAAAAGACTAGACCCTCATTTTCAAAACTATAGAAGAGATAATCTAGGGTGTTCATAGCCAGTGGAAGACAGAAATTAGAAAGTTCTGGTAATATGCTTACCTAAAGTCTTACAGTTGTCCATCTCAGCTCTAGAAACAATTGGGTATCAGCTAGTAAGTGAAAAAAGAAAAAAAATCTAATTAGATATGGAGACAAAAGCAAAGATGGGTTAAACTTTAATTTATGTATTAAGGTTTAATGTAACAAAGGCTATATGTCTTTTTAAAAACTGCTTTTCAATTAACATACTTTACTGTATTAAACAGTAAAATACAAGATCCATATTTAAATATTTTACTTCAATATAGTGTTTTTTAAGTGGTTTTCTAATAATTATGTATTTTTAAATGATAATGAATGGGGAAATTATTGGTGTGTTGCTCAGCTATGACATGTAGTCCCCATTCATATGTTTCCAAAACATGATTTCATTAAATTCTGACAATCCTCTGAGGTTGCACCATTTTATTAATAATCTTCACCTTGTATATGAGAAAATACTGTTAAGAAATTTAGACAAGTTCATCCAGCTAGTAAACAGTGGAAGCAAGATTTGACCCCTGACTCCAAACCCTGCTCTTAATCCCTGCACTTATTGGCTTCAATAAGTGCATTAGTAATGGTGCATTTGCTTCAATCTATTGATCATATACATGATTTAAGACTAGAGGTTGACCATGCAACCAGCATATACATTGTCCCCTTGTAGTCTTATATTCTAACTGCAAGTCTAGTTCTTTGATAGGGTGAATATATCTTCGTAAAATTGACTCTATGCTTCATATATTCAGAAATCAAGGTGTCAGAAAAAAGAAAAAATAAAGGTAAATTATAAAGTTATTTTTATTTTTAAAATTAATTTATTTTTATAATTCATTGATGCAAATTTTGCAGGGTATAAATCGTGCATTTCAAATGTACATTTCAATGATTTTTTAAAATAAATTTACCAAATTTGTTTATCAATGCCAGTAGTCTCGTGGCAGAATCTTTGGGGTTTTCTAGATATAAGATCATGTCATCAGCAAAGAGCGATAGTTTGACCTCTTCTGCCCCCATTTGGATGCCCTTGATTTCCTTCTCTTGTCTGATTGCTCTAGCTAGGTCTTCCAGCACTATGTTGAATAGAAGTGGTGATAGAGGACAATCTTGTCTGGTTCCAGTTCTAAGCGGGAATGCTTTCAATTTTTTCCTGTTCAGTATTATGTTGGCTGTGGGTCTGTCATATATGGCTTGTATCGTTTTTAGGTAAGTACCATCTATGCCTATTTTGTTAAGCATTCTTATTGTAAAAGGGTGCTGAATTTTGTTGAATGTATTTTCTGCATCTATTGAAAGGATCATATGGTCTTTGTTTTTGCTTCTATTTATGTGGTGATTTACATTTATAGATTCACATATGTTGAACCATCCCTGCATCTCTGGGATGAAGCCCACTTGGTTGTGATGGATTATTTTTCTGATAAGCACCTGAATTCAGTTTGCTAGGATTTTGTTGAGAATTGTTGCATCTATATTCATAAGGGATATTGATCTGTAGTTTTCTTTTTTTGTTGTGTCCTTTCCTGGTTTTGGTATCAGGATGACGTTGCCTTCATAAAGTGCATTGGCGAGGATTCCTTCCTTCTCAATGTTGTGGAATAATTTCTGCAGGATAGACACTAGTTCTTCTTTGTAGGTCTGGTAAAATTCGGGTGTGACACCATCTGGTCTGGGACTTTTCTTTTTAGGAAGGTTTTTTATTCTGCTTCAATTTCAGTACTTGATATTGGTTTATTCAGGAATTCTTTTTTTTTTTTTTTTTTTTT
>RJWJ010007043.1:37447-59464 GCA_004363605.1 Indri indri | reverse complement strand
TTTTTTTTTTTTGAGACAGAGTCTCACTGTGTTGCCTGGGCTAGAGTGCCATGGTGTCATCCTAGCTCACAGCAACCTCAAACTCCTGAGCTCAAGCGATCCTCCTGCCTTAGCCTCCCAAGTAGCTGGGAATACAGGCATGCGCCACCATGCCTGGCTAATTTTTTCTATATATTTTTAGTTGTCCAATTAATTTCTTTCTATTTTTAGTAGAGACAGGGTCTCGCTCTTGCTCAGGCTGGTTTCGAACTCTTGAGCTCAAACAATCCGCCTGCCTCGGCCTCCCAGAGAGCTAGGATTACAGACGTGAGCCACCGCGCCCGGTCTCACCATTGTTTCTTAAAGCTGAATAGTACTCCATGGTATACATATTTCCTTGAACTTTTAAAACTCCCTTTCTATCACTCTCTTGGGGCACTGTGAAACACTGCTGTGTAGAATCTCTGTGTACTCTGGTTTCTCCTTACACCATAAGCACTCTGAAGGCAGGGGTGTGTCCCCTTCCCAACTCCATCCTTCCCAAACTGATCATCCAGGTCTCTTGTACATAGTGGAAGCAATAAACATTGGTTGAAGGGATGCATCAAGTTAAATAACCCACCAAAAAGCCAAAACCCAAACTGAAAAGTGTAATCTACCAAGCTGAGACCAAAAATGGGATTAATGAGTTTACGTAATTTCTCATCAGTAAGCAAGATGTTCACATTTTG
This sequence comes from Indri indri, assembly GCA_004363605.1. Lineage (NCBI taxonomy): Eukaryota > Metazoa > Chordata > Mammalia > Primates > Indriidae > Indri > Indri indri. Next base: position 58,754 of record RJWJ010007043.1, on the reverse strand, counting down.
GACAAGACTGAGATGTGAAGGCCTGCTCTGAAATACCTTGCAGTCACCATATTCTAGAATAGAGACCAGCTTTAAACACTTCAACTTGTTGCATTTGTTCTTATCAACAGACAACTTATAGTTATTATTTTTGGAATTTTTGGGTTCCCAGGCTATGCTACCCTCCCCCCTGAAATTACACTAGATTCCCTTGAAACTATGGAAAAGTCTGTCTTTGTCAGCTCGGGCTGCCATAACAATATACCACAGACCAGTGGCTTAATGCATTAACTGCCACGTGAGTTGTATTTAGCTCACACTAGTTTTGAGCCCGGGGCCTCGTGAAGCATACATAACTCACATGTTTCTTCCCCTTGGGAGCCACGCGAACTATTTTTCAAGTTGCATATGACTCATGCACAGAAAACAATGAAAAATAACAAATTTTTCACTGAGTTTGAAAGGATCGTTTTGTTTTCAAAGTTTTTATTCTATTTTCATAATAAAACACCATAGCCCCAAGGAAAAATTTTTTCTAGTGTGGCAGTCAATGTGTTAAACTATAAACGTATATTTCTCACAGTTCTAGAGGCTGGGAAGTCAGTGTGCCAGTATGGTTGGGTTCTGGTGAGGGCCCTCTTCCTGGCTTGCAGACAGCTGCCTTCCTGCTGTGCCTTTGCATGGCAGAGAGAGAGGGAACTCTAGCTTCTTCCCCTTCTTGTAAGGGCACTAATCCCATCATGGAGGCTCCACCCTCATGACCTCATCTAAACCTAATTACCTCCCAAAAGCCCCATGTCCAAATACCATTGCATTTGGGATTAGGGCTTCAACACATGAATTTTGCAGGGACACATTCAGTCCATAGTAGAGGCAATGACAAACTATATCGCGTGATCTATTTTAAAGGAAAATCAGTGATGGCATAAGTAACCTGAGCCTAAAATATTTGAATACTCATTTCTCCTAGTGAAATTGAGATAGGTTGTATCATCCAGTCTTAGTCATTGAGTAGGATGTAGGACCTGTATCATTCATTTCAGTCTGTTTAACAGACATTTGTTATGCACCAAGTGTTTGTGTGGCCCTGTGATAAACACTGCCTGTAGAGAAGGAAGACAAGAAATTTTTGAAACCACTAGAGGACGATATAATACAGCACAATCCACTGTGAATCTAGGCAATGCAAATGCTGGCAAAATTCAGGGATGAGAAGGGTGGGCACTGTAACCTGGAATGGCTGGGGAAGGAAGCAGGTTTTTACCCTTGTCTTCAGCCGTTTAGCTTTCAAGGAAAAATAGCACACACTGTTCTTGACAATACTCATTTTAGAGGATGATTATATATGACTTTGACCAAAAAACCAGTATGTATTTAGCTTATTCCCTGCCTGTAGTAGATCTGCTGATCACCTCTTCCCTCTCAGAATTGTTTGCTCTCCTGTATTCCTTCGCTTGCAGCTGGACTTTGAGAGCACAGAGGCTAGTTTGTTTTCAACACAATTCACTTTGGTTTCCTCAGTGCCAAAAATTCTGAGTAGTTCTTAACTAATTCTTTTATCTTAATTATTTTTTTTGAGTGTGCTTTTCTTGATTGTGCACCTCTCACACTTCTGTTTCCATCACGATATGGTTTGAGTGTAGACTTTTGAGATTTTCTGTAGTTTTCTTTTGATGTGTCTTTCTATTCAAAAGGAAACAAAAACATTTATCTTGAATTTTACAAGTCATGAAAATTATTTAGCTGAGTCTTTGATTATTACAAGTTAAAATTGCTTAGCTTTGTATCTCCAGTGCTTAGCACAACGAAGGCCTGGCACATAGTAGACACTCAATGAATGTTTGGTGAACCTCACTTAAAGAAAAAACAGGACAGGAAAAATATCAGAGCGTGGCTTGCCTATCCATGGGTTACATTAAAAGTTTTATGTCCAGAGTCTTTTGCTGAGGGAAATGGGCGCCTGTAAGTTCCTATTCAGAGGTGGCCATATTCTCAACCATATAAGTTATCTCCCTGCCTACAGCTGGTGGACATTACCTACAGGATAGAGCAGTGGTTTTCACAGTGTGTTCTTATGATCAGGAATATCAGCATCACCTGGAAATTTTTTAGAAACACAAATAATTGGACCTTGCTATATGTATAATAAATAAGTTAAATCCTTCTTGTGTTGGATATGAACTGGGAAAAGTTTCTGTAAGTTGAAATAAGGTGTAGGTCGGGCATGGTGGCTCCTGCCTGTATTCTTAGCACTTTGGGAGGCTGAAGTGGGAGGATTGCTTGAAGCCAGGTGTTTGAGACCAGTCTGAGCGACAGCAAGACCCTGTCTCTACTAAAAATAGAAAAAATTAGTTGGGCATGGTGGCACGTCTGTAGTCCCAGCTACTAGGAAGGCTGAGTCAGAAGGATCCTTTGAGCCCAGGAGTTTGAGGTTGCTCTGAAGTATGATGATGCCACTGCACTCTAGTTTGAGAGACAAGAGTGAGACCCTGTTTCAAAAAAAAAAAAAAAAAAAAAAAAAAAAGAAAAAGAAATAAGGCTAGGTGAATCTGCTCATAAAAACAAAAGTAAAACAGGGGCGATATTCTTGCTTGGTGGCTTGATTTCTTTTTAGAGAAGTAACTCAAAAAACTGTATTTGTACTAAGCTTTCCAAAGTGTTTGTAAATTGATCAAGCAGGCCAATACTGTAAAATATTATATAAAATTACACTCTGCTATGGACTGAATTGTGTCCTCTCAAAACTCACATATTGAAGCCTTAACCCCCAATGTGGGGTATTTGGTATTGGGCCTTTGGGAGATAATTAGGTTTAGATGAGGTCCTGAGGGTGAGGCTCTCATGATAGGATTAATGTCCATTTATGAAGAGACGCCAGAGAGCTTGCGTGTGCTCTTATGTGCTTGTGCGTGCACTCTCTCTCTCTCTCCCTCTCCTTGCCATGTGAGGACACAGTAAGAAGGTAGCTGTCTACAAGCCAGGAAGAGAGCCCTTACTAGAAACTGACCATGCTGGCACCTTGGTCTTGGACTTCTAGCCTCCAGAGAAGTGAGAAAATAAATTTCTGTTGTTTAGGCCACCTAGCCTGTGGTATTTTGTTATGGTATCCCAAGCTAAGACATATTTCATGTGATATAATCTTATAGAATCCTAGTCAAAGGTTTTATCTTTATACCTCCAGCCTTATTTTTACTAGAAACATCAGAAGATGAACACCATAACAGTTACAAATTGGGGAAATTTTCATAGGTTTCTTTGAGTAGACTTTTGCAGAGCCCTAGCACCCCTTGGTGCTCTAATGAGAAAACTAATTCTGTAGCATCTGTTATGCTGTTTTGTTTGCTGTTTGTTTGAAATCTCACTGCAAATTTTCCTGAAGCAAATATAGGTTCAAGTTGTTGATTTGTTTATTCATTTTTGCCTCAGAAACCAAAAACTTTTATGCTTTCTTGAGTAGCTCTTTCATCAGCTGTAGAAGCTTCTCCCTTATTCTGGTGTGAGGTAAGCCACTGTATGTTTAAAATGGCTGAATTGGAAACAGAGGCACTGGTTGGAGATCCTTAGGGTCTCCCAGCACACAGCTTCATCACAGCATTAATACCTTTGGCTCAAATGGGGCCTTGCATGCTGAATTTGAACCCACAAAGTTTAAATTCTTTTAATGAGCTCTGCAATTTGCCAGATATCAGTAGATTGCAATGACCACTAGAGCACTACTTGCAGCCCTGCCTTTATAAGCTACTTAAGGGATTTAAATATGTGCTATGAACATGATAAGAAACTTAAAATAAACATATCAGAATCTGTATGTCCAAATGCATGATAGTCCTTTGAACATTTTCTATTTTGTGATTTGGGGTGGAGCGATGTTGGAAATGCAGAGAACATTTTTTAAACTATAGAAATGATTTAGTTGGAGGACTAATTAGCCAGGTGCTACCCTTCCTTCTGTGGAACAAACAACTCAAAGATGTTTCCACAAGTGCTTATTAACTGCTCTAAATATTTCTGTTCTTTTCAGAGAAGGACAGAAAGATCAAGTCTAGAAAGGTGGGATAAGAATTAGGGCAGATGGGAAATGTGAGTTCAGATCCAGTTAGTACAGAGGACATTTTAGAAAAACAAACAAACAAATACAAACAAAACAACCAGAGTCAATCAGATATCGGGGCCTTGCCTGTAACTGGCCATGGCAGTTAGGACACGTACTTGAAGTGAACTGCTAGGATGCCATGACTATTGAAAGTCTGGTCACAGGAAGAATGATGTTTTTGCTTGTCGTTTGGGATTTGTTGTTGTTTTGGATTGTGAATATGGGATTTTTTTCTCACTCAATTTATTAACATTTCTTACCAGCTAGGCTAGACCAAAGCATTAAAAAAGGCAGTCCTGGTTATTGGGTGAACCAATGGCATTTAGATAAAATGGAAAAAAAAAAATCAGTGGGTTGAAAGGCCCAGAGGCTCAAGTTATGTCGAGACAGTGGGTTTGACAGTTTTATAGATTCGTAATGTTGGGAAGTCTTCCTGGATTTGAGATTGAATGTAGGAGCAGAGAGTTATCTAAATCTATGGGTTGATGGAGACATTCCTTGGGGAGGAGCAGAAATTCCCATGGATGCTGTAAATCCGAAGCAGAGAGAAATGAAGAAACCAAGTTTTACAGCTTTGATGAGTGGCAAAATTTGTCAAGAAAAGCTAGATATTAAGTAATTAGCTTCTAAGAAGGAAAGCATAAATCTCCTTTCTATGTGGAAAAGCGGGGAGAGCCAGAGAGACAATCGTGTTTGAGATATTGGTCTAAACTTGTGCTGGAAAAAAGTCTTTCATTTTATTTTGTTTTTATTTGTTTTTATTTTTTAAATCAAGGGGAATAATACTGGTAGAGCACCACTTTTCCATAGTCCTGAGATATCCTTGTACATGTAATGTGGCAGGACATCTAGGATGTGAAGGAGCTGTTGCTTTGGCACTTGACTTATTTTGCTGTCCAAGAATGACAAATACATGGAAGTTAAGTGCCCAGCTAAGATATGAATAAGGCAGAAGGCCAGAGCTGAGAAGGATGACAAACTAAAGCACACAAATGCTCATGCACCACTAGACCTGTTATACCTAGGTGTTTTGAATCTGTGGCTTTAGATTGCTGATTTTTTTTTTTTTTTTTTTGAGACAGAATCTCACTCTGTTGCCCAGGCTAGAGTGCCGTGGCGTCAGCCTAGCTCACAGTAACCTCAAACTCCTGGGCTCAAGCAATCCTCCTGCCTCAGCCTCCTGAGTAGCTGGGACTACAGCCATGCGCCACCATGCCTGGCTAATTTTTTATCTATATATTTTTAGTTGTCCAGCTAATTTCTTTCTATATTTTTTTAGTAGAGACAGGGTCTCGCTCTTGCTCAGGCTAGTCTCGAACTCTAGATTGCTAATTTTTTAAAAAATCAGAAACATTAGCAGCAGTTTGCTGTTATCTTACGCTACAGTACCACCTATGGGACTCTTGTAGGAATTACACCCAGAAGTTACAAAACCTATTGGAGTCCCGTGTGCACAATGATACTAAATTCTAGTATAAATTCTAGAATTACAGTATTTCAGAGGCGGTGGGACTTTAAAGGTCATCAGAGTCAAGTTTATATCCAATGTTTGAATCACTTTTATAACATATTTGATTCGTGGTTGTCTAATTCTGCTTCAGCATCTTCAGTGAATGTTCCGTGGTGGGCCGTTCTATGCAAACCTATCCCCAAAGGCTGAGGGAGCTGAGAGGCCGAGGAAAAAGGCTGACAAATCCAGTTTCTCAGAAAGAAACATTTATTAGGAGCTTATGAATAGAAGCCATGTCCTGGGAGGCCACAAGATGGTAGATTCCCCACATCTTTACCCCCCAGACCCATGGCTTATACACCGTAGGGAAAGAATGAGTGGGACAATTGAAATTGACCCCTCAGGAAAAGGCACAGATTTGCCTATGGCCAGGAATTATGGTGGGTAATGCTCTTAGCAGTAGACAAAGTAGAAATCTTAGAGACATTCTTGGAACTGGGGTTAATTAGAAGTCAACATGGTGATTAGCATCCAAGATGGAGTTTCTTTAGCCTTCACAGTGAATAAAAACACCTCTCACTAAACAGCTCATTCTATTAATATCCCCACGTATGTCTACTTTACATTCTGCATTTCACCACTCCCTTCTGCAGTACCTGGGTGGAACCTAGTCCTAGGTCTTTCCAGGGTTCTTGAGGGTGAGTTGGCTTCATTTTCATTGGAATTCTTCTTTGCAGGCACATCAGAGGTGGGCTCTGCCAAATCCATACCTATGCACTTTCTGTGTTTCATATTATTATTCACATTGCCTGTCTTCTATTTCTCCTTTCTCATTCTCTTTGTTCTTGTGGATTTATACTTTTCTTTAAAAAAAATTCATCTATTGTCATTTTGATAGGTTTTGGAAAACAGAAGAAATAAAAGCAAGAAATAAACCCCAATATATTCAATTAGAAGCCTAGTCATGTTTTTCTGATTCCATTCTTATGCATGAAAAAATGTAAGTGTAGGGCTTTAAATTTACTTCAATTAAAATTTTTGTTGTTAAGTTTGGCTGAATTGTTAGAGCCTTTGTATGTTCATACACTCTGCCATTCAGTATATTGGCTACCTTTCCCAGCCATCAAAGAAGGGCGTTAGCAAGCTGGTTGTGCACTCAGCTATTTACTCAACGAACAGGACAAAGCTGAAGACAGAGTTCTGTGGCACTAGAGACTCTAGGCTGACATTGATTCATCATTAGCACCTGTCTTTGTGATCACCTGGGCCACATTCCTCCATCTTGTTCACAAGGTGAGAGTCTCTGTCAAATGCTGAGTTCAAATGCTGAAGCTGAGTGTTGGCAGCTTTTTCTGATTTGCCGGCCTGGCAGAGTTTGGGTAAAAAGGGAAGTGCTGTTAATTTATTAAATCATGACTTCTCCTGCCTGAATCTTATGCATGATTAACTGCTCCCCTTTCTTCTCTCTGTGTTCAAGGTGATGTTTGATAACCTGTCTGAGAATTGCACTGTTTGTTCCTACCCCAGTTTCTAGATTCTTTAGAGGTAATGAACAGCCTCTCATTTTGTCACCGACTTCTAGTAGTAGGCTGGGATGTAGTTTGTTGGGGCCAGGAGGTTTGCACTGATGTGTGAACCCAGGTGCTCTCTTATAAATCTTTCCACCAGTTTGGATTCTTAGGTCTCTCATTTGAATGCTTGTTGTAATATTTTCTGTCCAGTGATCTTCTCCTTGGCAGAAATGAAAGAAAACAGGAGATGAAGTAAGTGTTCTATGGACTATGTATCTGCCCCTCTTATCAGTCTTTTACTTTCTTTGTTCTTATTACTCTTACATAATTTCAAAAAGTCCTTTAAGTCACTGTTAACGTTTAAAAGTTTATAGTAGAGCACTTGGGTTTACAAGGAATTGTGGGTTATTCAACTGTTTTGATCTTTATTAAATAGCTTTTTATCAGATTGGAGTATTGTAGTCTAGGCCTTGTAGGGCTTAGAGTGGAACTCTTGGCTTAGCTGCTCATAAGTTTAAACTCATATTTAGGATAAAAGAAAAATGTTTTACAGTTCTTTATAGCTTCATTAAGATATCTGTGTTTCATATATGTGGGATGGAATCTGAAGTAATTTGGCTAGGCTAGGGTGCTGGATTTCTTTAGTTTGCCCCTCTAGCTCCATTCTCCATGTTTCTCCATATACTTCTCTACCCTGGAGGCTGTTCTGTGTGGCTTACATCCAAAGCACCTTGACCCTCTGGTTTTCTGCAGGAGATGGGAGGCACAGAGAGAGGAACATGGGGTCAGAACATCTGTTTCCCTGGTTCCTTCCTGTGAGGTTGCCACAAGCTGCCGTGTCCCTCAGCAGAATGTCATTGCTCTTGTCTAGGTGGCCCACTCTTTGCTACTCTCTTTCTGGGTTCTGGCAAGCTCTCCTTCTCCTTATCCCTTTGGGGATGGTGACAGCTCCACTGCTACTATCTCTTATGGATCCCTATACCCACTCACTCCTTTGCAATCAGTCCCTCTGTAAATAAAACCTCTCCAAATTTTCCTAATTTAGGTGTGCCATCTGTTTGTGTTCTTTGGGGCAGGGGAACTTAACTGATACAGAAAGTTTAAAACAAGTCTGAGGGAAAGTTTTTGTTGTTTTATTGGACCATATGATGACATATTCTTGGACACTCTAGTAACTGGTCCTTTGTAGAATTTTTGGTACATCAGAGTCAAAGATAGAGAATATTTTATAAATTTTTTTAGATCAGAAAATTAAGTGAGAGTTTTTTTTTCCTCATAAGAACACCTATATAACAGTGTTAAAACAAAAAAATGGGCAAGAGGTATAAATAGATAAGTCGCAGATGGAAAATGTTTATGAAAAGATGCTCAATCTCATTAGTAATCTGGAAAATGCAAACTAAAACAAGATAGCACTTCATATACATTAGAATGGTAAGGATTTGAAAAAGTCATAGAATAGTCTATGGGGTGTGGGTACATGTGTAAACTGGTACAACCACTTTGGAAAATAATTCAGAAATATTTTGTAAAGTAGAAAGTAAGCAAACTATAGGATCCAACAGTTCTATTTCTAGGCATTCACTGGTCTACAGGAACTTTTGCATATGTACACCAGGAGTCATGTACACGGATGTACATTGCAGTATTGTTTAAAAAATAGGGAAATTGGAAATAAGCTAATTGTCCATCAAAAGGGAAATGTATAAATAACAATGATATAATGTGGTTAAAATGAATGAAGTAGATCCCTATATATCAGTAAACAATGAGTTTTTTTTTTTTTTAAAAAAGCAAGTTGCAGAAAGATGCTGTAATTTTTTCCAATTATGGGTAAAAAACACACAAACAAGAGTATCTTTTGTTTGCATATGTGTATATATGTATCAAAATACAGACTGAAAGACTCAGACTTATTCATGGTAGTAGTTCCCCCTGGGGAGCCTGGTTGGGGGACTGAGACTGGTGAGGGAACAAAGGGCCATACTGCTGGGTCCCCTTCTCACACTCTTGGGTGCTGATCCTTGGAACGTTCTCTCAGGCCCTGCCTCATCAGGGCTTGCCCGTTCTTCTCCAGCACAAAGTTCCTCATCAGGAACTTTCTCCTGATAAGGCAGTCCAGAGTGGGCATGTGGCAAATTTTTGTCATATTGAATTCACTCTATTTTCCTTTTCTCTTTTCTATCCTATTCCAACTTGCTCCCACAATCCACCAAAACTGTTACCAAACCCCGATGTCCTGTGTCTTATTTTTAATAAATATTTATCTCCCATAGGCTGGGTGTGGTAGCTCACACCTGTAATCCTAGCACTTTGGGAGGCCAAAGTGGGAGGATTGCTTGAGGCCAGGAGTTTGAGACCAGCCTGGGCAATATAGCAAGACCCTGTCTCTACAAAAAATAAAAAATTAGCTGTGTGTGGTGGCTTGTGGATTGCTGGAGCCCAGGAGTTTGCAGTTGCAGTGAGCTATGATGACACCATTGTTCTCCAGCCTGGGTGACAGAGTGAGACCCTATCTCTAAAAAATAAAATACTATAAAAAAATTTATCTCCCAATTAAAGAAATTGTATTCTTTAATTCACACTTGAAATCCCACCCTCTTCTTCTGCTGACTTAGGGCACCACATTCTCTGTTCCTTACCCCATGCCATAATTTTGGGGAATGCACCCCTGCCATGCTCTCTGCATTGCTAGGGGTACTCTATGAGTTGTTAAAATCTCTTAGATTTGACTGGTTGCCTTGGTTCTAAGACCAAGAGGGGAGCAAAAAGGGTTTATTCCAGAGTAAAAAGTTCATTAAAGCCAGGAATACAAAGAGTCTTTGCTAGATTCTTTTCAAAGTGTCTGAGAAGTTACACCCAAGCCCATGGAAATGAGGGAGGAAAGGAGAGTCTTCCATCAGCAGAGACGGTGCCGACAGCTCTGCTCCTTGTCACATCGGCACACTCTCGTCTAGTTGGCTTCTCTGAAAACAGATTTCACAATATTTGCCACCTTATAACTCAACATGTGTGTTATTTCCTGTCGGTTTAACTAACTCCTCCAAACTTTTGTTTAACAATAACAGATTCCTGTTCTTAATTCTCAGAAATAGGAGGGTAGTGCAATGCTGCTCTTCCTTGCCACTATCCTGTCATCTCCCTGGAGTTCCTGAAAATACAAACGATGGCTCTTAGCAGAAGCCAGAAGTCAGGACAGGACGAGGGCCCTCCCTCAAGGTCCCTGTGACCCAATCCCTTCATTTCTTTGTCCACCAGCCCTCATGAGTCTATTATTTGCCTCTATTAGTGTGCTCTTCTTTATGAGTGACATTTCCTAAATTTTTAGCTACAGCATGTGTTCTATATCCAGTGGTAGTAAAAAAAATGTTGCCTAGTTGACAACTATGGGGTTAGCTGGGTCAAGGAAAGAAGAGATGGTATCCTTGGAGGAAGGCAGCCTTTTTCCACCTCCAGGTTGGATTAGATCTCTCAGCGCAAACATGTCTCTTATTTTCTTTTTGGACTTGGAGATCATTCTTTTGTGATAAGCAAAAAGAGAGCCTCGATTGCTTACTAAGTTCATGATTCTGCCTGAGTTCTTGTTTATTAGCAGAATCACGCATTTTAGAGTTGAAAGACTCATTTTGTCCAACTTTCTGATTTTGTAAACCAAGAATGAGGCTCAGAGATATTAAGAGATTTCTCCAATAGCAGTGATATTATTTTACATAGTATAGCTCAAAAGCACTATTGCCTCCATTTTACAGAGGAAGAAAGGGATGATCAGAGAGATGAAGTGGCTATGCCAGGGCAGCACAGAGAGTGGCAAACAGAGCCTGGGCTTGAAGCCAGGTCTCCTGGTTGCCACTATGATGCTCTCTAATGGTTACTCACCACCTATGAACATGACAGGGGACTTTGGATCTAGCTAGCTTGCTGTCCAAAGCCCCACTTTATTTTTATATCTATACTTGGTGATTTAAAACACTACTGCAAGAGCATATGCATTTAAAAAATTAAGTTGTATTTATTTGTTATTCATCGGTAAAGCACATGGTATAAATTCAAAGGGCACAAAAGAACATACAGTGAAAAAACAAGTCTCCTTCATGCTCCTGTCCTCCATTCCCTTTCCAATCTCTTATGTGCCCTTCAGACATATGCCATGCTTAGATAAGCAAATACATTCATAAGCATATATATAAATTTATTCTACCCCATCTTGCTTTTTTTTTAGAGACATGGTCTTGCTATGTTACCCAGGCTGGTCTGCAGCTCCTGGGCTCAAGTGATCCTTCCACCTCAGCCTCCCAAGTAGCTGGGACTATGGGCATATACCACTGTTCCTACCTTGCTCTTTAAAAAATTTGATATATTTTGGATATCAACCCTAATCAGTGCACATAGAGCTGACACCTTTTCAGTGGCTGCAAGTATTCCATTGAGTGAAGGTGCCATCATGTATTTATCTAGTTCTCTCTCAATGAGTATCAAGATGGTTGCTGTTTTTAGGCTGTTGCTGCAATGAATACAACAGTATGTATGTTTTTGTTTATATGTGCTAGGATAGCTAGTAGGTGGTTGGCAAACTATAGCCTGTGGGCCAAATTCAACCTGCCTTTTTACGTAAACAAAGTTTTATTGAAATACAGCTGTGCCCATTTGTTTGCCTATTGTCTATGGCTGCTTTCATGCTACCATAGCAGAGTTGAGTAGTTGGAATAGTGATACATGGAGCCCAAAATATTTACTATTTAATCCTTTAAAAATAGTTTGCTTGCCTCTGATCTATAGGCTAAGTTCTTATTAATGGAACTGTGGGTCAAGGGTTTTGCATTTCACACTTGTAGTTATGGCCAAATTCTCTTCATGGAAGTGGTACTGGTTTATTCTCTCACAGCAGTATGTTTTCCCATGTTGTCACCATTGTCATTCACTGTCATTTGCCAATCTAATGGGTAGAAAAAGATACTTCTCTTGATTTATTTTGCATTTCTCTGATTTTGAATGAAGTTGAGTATCTTTTTATGGTTAGAAAATGTTGGGGCCTACAAGGGAGAGAGAAATGAATGTGAAGTGAGTTATCAGTCTGAATTCTTTGATGCCAATAACAGAACTTAACAATCACCAAACGAATCCAGTGGAGACCCCGCTGTCACACTGTCAGCCCAGGAAGCTCCAGCTCTCTTGGTTGTGCTCTTCTATCCTGGCCAGAAAATGGATTTCAGGCAGCACCTGCCCCCTCATGGTACTCTACTCCTGATTTATAATCATGCGAAGTGTGAGCCAGCCACAGGCAGGGAAAGTGAATATTGATTTCAGTGTTGGGGAAGTGGAACTCAAACTGTGGGAGACTGCTAAACATGGGAAGGCTCTTCTGAAGGTTCAGAGCAGTCTCAAGTTAAGTGCCCTCGACAAGTACCATTCCATGGGGTGAAACTGCTTTTCAGTATGGGGGCAGATAGGAAACTGTTTCTCTTCCCTTCAGGGACTTACACTGTGCTGTCCTTGGGAATAAATGTTTGTCATTAGGAGTGGTAAGTGACAGAGCAAGAGAACTAGCAGTTTCCTACCAGACTCAAGAGACCCATCTACTCTCACCAGCAGGGAGACAAGCAATGGGGCTCAGTGATTTGAGGGTCCAAGTTAAGCATTTGCAGGTCCTTGTTTTTCTTGTTTAGAATGGGGATGGGTCCTTGATCAGATGCCCTGAGGCAGGGGCTTTGGGGATCGAGAGATGCAGGGTCTAGAAGCCAGCTGAATCTTCATAGTTTGTCAAATATAAATTGTTTTGAGAATAAGGCTTTATTCCAAAAAGAAAACAAGGTGCTAAAGTTTTGTAGCTCATGAGGTTGAATAAAGGCTCCCCAATGACTAGCTAGATACTTAAAATGTGGCAAGGCAGTACAGGTAATTGCACTTAAATGTGTAAAAATTAGATTTCTAAGTTTTTATTTATTTATTTATTTTTTTTGAGACAGAGTCTCACTCTGTTGCCCTGGCTAGAGTGAGTGCCATGGCCTTAGCCTAGCTCACAGCAACCTCACACTCCTGGGCTCAAGTGATCCTACTGCCTCAGCCTCCTGAGTAGCTGGGATTTTAGGCATGCGCCACCATGCCCGGCTAATTTTTTCTATATATATATTTTTAGTTGTCCAGATCATTTCTTTCTATTTTTTAGTAGAGACGGGGGGTCTCGTTCTTGCTCAGGCTGGTCTTGAACTCCTGAGCTCAAACAATCCGCCTGCCTCGGCCTCCCAGAGTGCTAGGATTACAGGCATGAGCCACCGCACCCGGCCTGAGATTTCTAAGTTTTTAGAGAGGAACTATTAGAAACAACTGTGCTGGAGATGTGCTAAATTAATTATGCTAAATCCATTTAATGGAGTAGTATGTGGCTGTTCAAAGAATGTAGCAGACACATACATACAGATATGTAATCCTTTCCAAGAAATTAATAAATGGAAGAAACAAGGTAAGGGACGGTGAGTAAGTGTCTTAGGCTGAAGTCTCTGGAAGCAAAGACCAAGACAGGGATTCTTGTGTTTTTAGGAAGGGTTGCTTCCAGGAGGAGGGGAGGGAACAGGACAGAGCGGGGGAGAAAACTAAGCAAGGAGATGGTCTCCGATCCCACAGGGAGCTCTGAAGCGTGAATTGCACCACAGAGTTGCCCAGCCTTTTGTAACCCTGTGCTGGCTGCTGTGTGCCACAAGGTGGAGAATTCTCTGTAGAAGAGGGTACTGGGAACCATTAGTCACCAACACTCACAGCAGCTGAGAGATGGGTGCATTGGCTGCTACAGGGATCTGGGCAGAGCTGTAGCAGCACCCACGGCAGAAGGCATGCTGCCATTTGTGGGGAAGGATGTACATGTACATATTATGCTTGCATGTGCGTGGGAACTCTAAGAGCAGAAGCTCTTATCCTGGAGTCCATGGGTCCCAAGAGATTCATGGGTAGAACCATATTACAGTATAATTGATTTCCTTTGTAATGCTCTGTATTTTAGTTTACACATTTTCAAACATTATTCTGAGAGGGGGATCCATATGCTTCATTAGACAGCTAAGAGGTCCGTGGCACGCACACAAAAATAAGGAGAATAAGAAAGTGGTAACAGTGCTTGCCATGAAGGGTGGGTTGGAGGTGCATTCTAGGGACCTGGGGTCAGGAGTGGGAAAGAGATTCCCTATTCATTATATATCCCTTTGTACTACTGGAATTTTTGCTATGTGCATGGATTACATTCTAAAAAGATAAAAAAAATATATATTTTAAAAAAACTACCTACTGCTTCAAAGAACCAGGGAATAAAAGCAAATATGGGGGAAAGTATCCTTCAGATGAACCCGATTTTTCCTGGGTTTTCTCTTCATTCTCACTTCCTGGGTTGCTTTTTTGTTTTATACCATTTTTCCGGTTGCTTGCTTTTCTCTTCAAAAAGTCCCTTCCTGTCTCTCTAATGCCTGCATTTGATTTTAAAGCTGTTTTAGCACAATTGAATGGAATCCTGCATAATAATCTTTCAATAATTTTTGCCCTGACTCCTTATCAAATGATCACTAAAATGTAAAGTCATTTCCTAGCATATACATATATACTGGCAAAATAGAACATTATAATCTGCATAATACTTTTGTAGGTCAAAAGCATGGCTTTAAATGAAGAAAATATTTTTATAATGAGAATGAATTTGGGAGGGTGTTATTTTACCCTCAAGATTCTTTGAAGTTTTTAATCAGATCAGGATTGAGGACAACATTTGATATCTTTTTTATTCACAATTCATTTTTAAAAAGACAGAATTTATGAAATTCTACCTTTCAGGATTTTAAAATGTATGTACACTCTCCACCACTTTTGTTGTGAAGGGAGCACACATCTGCCCTGGAAAACCTTCCTGTGGAGCGATGTCAGCAGAGATAAATGAATGAGAGTACATGCAGTTCTGGAATAATAGTGCAATTTGGCTAAAGGGTGACATCATCTTTTCGCTGTTGTATTTGCCATTCTAAGTAGCAATAAGTCCAACTGAGCTAGAGAATGAATTATAAGGAGAGTACATTGGCAAGGTGGAATACAACTTAAAAAATAGAAAGTGAAATTTAAAAAGAAGGTACCTTTGAATAGATCCAGTTCATAATATATCTTTTCTTATGTAAGGTCTTGATTTAATTACCACATCATAACTTGCCATTATTTTGGATTATGTGGAAAGATGCAAAGCTTCTTTCCTAATGGCTGATTTGCTATATATACACATGTGTACCACCAGAGTATAAATAGGGATGTTGGAATTGATTTTAATCTTTAAAGGGCACATTTAAATTCTGGCAAATAAGATGGCTTTATCAGTTAAATCCACTCACTTTGATTCCACATGCCTTATTGGTAACACTTGAAGGAGGGTTTGCTGGGTTTTATTTGGGTACTGAGAAAAAATGCCATCATCCTTTATGCTGATGAACCCTGAAAAATGGCTTGTTTCTGGGAAGGATCAGTTTGTGACTCTGTATCAATTGTTGTAGGGGTGGATCAGTATTAACTTATTGTTTTTTTCTAAGTAACAGCTTTATTGAGATAGAATTCACATACCAAAATATTGCTTCCTCCCACTAATTTTTTAGAGCACAACCCAAACCCCCAATGTCTCCTTGTCTTCTAATGTCCTCATTAGATGAATCTCTGCAAAGGCATTGATAATGGCTATGAGGAATAAATATTGAAGATGAATTAAATCAAGGAATCAAATTTCAAAGCAGAATCAAAGAGTCGTGGAAACGAGGCAGAAGCAGAAATGAATAAAAAAGAATTACAGAAGTAAAATGAGCAGTAGATTATTGAAAAGAAAATCTTCTGCTATTTGAATAAAGACCAAAGAGATTTCATTGTTGGCTCCCCAAAGGTGGTGACTTTTTTGAGCAACAAGTCTGAAGATCAAGAAACCAGAGGAACTAAGACTTTAACTGATTAGTAGTAATGAAAATTTATTAAACATTGACAACAAATTTACAAGGCAAATTCATTTCCAAAGCATGTTTGCATATATCACCGGACAAATGATGTTTTCACAAACACCATTTTAAACATGGGATTTATTTGCAGAAGCAATTTTCATGGCCTAGGGAACAAATGGTTCATTGAAACAGAACTTTGCTGATCTGGTTTGAAAGAATTCTATTATATGAGAAATTCTGTAGAACAGATGGGATCAAAAGTCCCTGAACACAGAACAGAAATATCAGGTAATGAAAGTGTTCTTTTGTTATAGATTATATTTTATGCTTTAAAAGTATTAATATGCAAGGAACTCAGGCAGAAGCAGAAAAGAGGAAGTGGGAACAATACTTTGTATTTGAATAGGATTTAGACTTTTCCAAAATACTCAGATTCCACTGAAGCTTGGTAGCAAGTATCTTCGTTTTACTGATGAAGAACATGCTTCCATAAAAGATGTGTTACAAATGACAGAAAACCCAAACTGGCTTATGTGATAAAAGGTATGTATCTTTCTGCCTTCGTGTCCATCTCTGTGTTTTGGCTCGCAGAATTGAAAAGTTCAGGACTAGAACTAGCTTTTGGTGTGCCTTGAAAGAGATGTTCAACTGAGACCATCGGGGTCCAGTTTCTCTTGACATCTTCCAGTTCTGGTTTCCTACTATATAGTAGGCCATATGTCTTTAGCCAGGCTGGAGACAACAACTCCTGAATTGAATGCATGAAGAGGGAGAGGGGTGGTCCTCCACAGGTGAAGGGAGGATATTTTTATCTGAGTACGAGGAATGAATATTGCACAGGTATAAACAACAGGTGACCAACAAGATGACACAATTAAAAAGATTTAAGTCAAGGATAGAACACAACTTGTCTGAATCCCAGTCAGATGTGGGTAGGAAATAAAACTGGGAAACAAGACAAGGGATATCCCAGGAGCTGATGTTTCTGTAGGAGCATAGTTGAGGAGAAAGACAAGAAACCAGTTAACAGGGGTAGGTGGTTTGAGAAAGGAGGCTTTACTTTGAATAAGACTTGACCCTAGTCAAGTCTTTGCTGAAGGAATCCCTAAGGATCAGACATGAGCCCCCTCCTTTCTTTGCCATATATGTATATCATATGCATCGTATGTATGTGATGGCAGTTCTTTATATTACTGGTCTTCTGGGAGAAATCCTAGCTTCTGGATCTTACCCTGGCCCAACTTCAAATTATCTTCGTCAGTTCTAGCTGGATCTTGAGAAAGACTGGTCTGCCTAATTTTGTTGCATCTCATTATATCCTATTTGCCAGGTCCCTTTGACAAGAAGATCCTAATGCCATTTTTTTCTGTGTTGCTGACCTACCTATATTCCTTGTTTAGAGTCCTAATAATCAATTTGTAGCAGCTGTAAAACACCCCAGATCAAAATAAGCTTCATTAAGGCAGCATTCTACAAAGACAGTGGTCCTCCAAAGATGGCTCTCAGATTACCTGCATTTTGGGGATATCTTGGGGAAGGAAGAGAACACAAACATCATCTGTTTCATAAAGTTTTGGTGGAACTCACTGAATAAAACCCTCTAGGCCAGTTGCCATTTTTGAAAATATATCTTTGATTATATTTTCAATTTATTTTATAGTTAAAAACACATTTTCAACTAGTGGGTTTATTTAACTCAAGACTTTATGAAGTTGAGAAAAGCACTTTGTTATGAGAAGAATATACAGGTTTTTCCACATTTTCACCATAACAATTAATATGCAATAAAATATAATGATACACAGTACGTACTAAGGTCAGTACTAAAGTTAGCTTCTTTTCTACTACTCATATCATTTTCCAGTGCCAGTTCACTAAGGAACTGGGGATAACATTTAACTTGTGTGACTAGGTCTGGCTTGGTCAGGATCCCCTTCTGTAGGCTTTGTTTTTGTCTCAGCCTTTTTTTGCTTCCAGGGCCTTACTAGTAAATTCTAATCTTTGCTTATGCAGTCTTTAAGTATTGCGTTTTCCTCTATTGGTTTCATGGAAGGCTTCCCTCTAATGTAGCAACTACTGGCCTGGCTGTGCAAAGCTTCTTGTCTCTCCAACAGGCAAGAGTCCTGTGTCTTTGGTTCTTTGCTGCTTTTTTTGTAAGATCAGCATTCTGCTCTCTGCATCCACGGCAGATTATTTCTTCCCACCTCTTCCCTCCCCCTACGTTCATTTTTCCTCCCTCCAATTTTTTTCTTAATAGAAGTTCTTCCTGGTTGAAGTTAAAGTTAAAACAGCTAACTTTTTACTGAAGCTGAAGTTAAAATAGTTTCATCATAGGCAGAGATATGAATGCCATAATATTTTCTGATAATAATATTCAATGTCCCCTCTGTATAAAACCAAGCAATGGCTTTGGGTCTTACTGTTTTGTCCTTCGTTCCAGGGTTCTCAAACTGTCTTACAGGAAAAGAAGAGGTCTGTGGTGTAGTAAATTTGGGAAATGCTGGATTAAAGTCATTTAGGCTTGTTGCTGACCATTTTTCCAGAACCTTGACTGGAATATTAACATCCATTGTAAATTTCCAAGTGGGTACTAGTGTTCTGCCACTTTGGGACATTTTGTTTCCCTTTTCTTGCTCTATTTTGCCAATTTCAATGTATTATAACTTGAATGAAATTGCCTATAGGTCAGTCTCAACATACTGTTATATCCAAAAAGAGACCCAAGTCTGGCAAAAAAAAAAAAAAAAAAAAATCACCCACCTTGAAAAACAATGTATGCCAGTCAAGATAGATGCTTCTTGAAGTGGGAGCAAAAGGGTAACTACACCACCCAGCAGCATCTTTATAGATCTCTCTTCCCAACATCCCCCCAGCACCCTAGCTGCTTCTCAGTGTCTCTCTGCAGCCTCTTTTCTGCAAACTCCAGCTCTTTGATTTCTCCTCTGGCCTTCCAGATCTATTACATTCTTTCAAGATGAGCTCCATGCCCTTTCTCATGTAAATTAACTTGACCTCTTGTGAGCTCTTCCAGCTTTCTGTTTTACCCAACACTGAGATCATTACAACAATTTCCTGAAGCTAGATAGAACAAAGACAGATTCTGCCTTGGAAGGCAGGAGAGAATTGAGACGGCCATTCTGGGAGTTTTGGAAGGAGCATGTGCAACACCTGTCTTTCCTGGGTGATAAAACATGGAATCAGATTGATGAAGATTAAAATAACAGCTTCGTTTCTAATAGACCTACTAGAGCTGGAGAATGAAACTTACACTTACTCAAGGAGTCACGGGCAGATCTGGGTCAGCACAGCAGGGGTGGCACCTTACTGTGGGCAGAAGAGAATGCATACTTCCTGAGAAAGGATCACTCTAAGAGAAGGTCTAGTCCCAGGAGGGACTCAGCCACGCAAGCTTGGTTCTCTCTTCCCATGGCTATCCTTGTCACAATCCCTGACTGACTGACACATGACAGTTTTAATTAAAAAAATTTTTACTAGATATTTTAATTTTCTTCTTTTTGCTTAACCATATTTTCTAAGTCTTTTTCTTTTTTAAAAATTTTTAATAGAATTAGGGGTTACAAGTTGAATTCTGTTACATGTATATATGTATAGCGGTAAAGTCTGGGCTTTTGTACCCATCATCCTAATAGTGTACATTGTACCCCACGGGTAATTTTTCATGCCTCATCCCCACCCCTCCCCTCTTTTGAGTCTCCAATGTCCATTATATCACTCTGTGGGTCTTTGTGTGGCCATAGTTTACCTCCCACTTATAAGTGAGAACATGCGGGATTTATTTTTCTGTTCTTGAGTTGCTTCACTTAGGATAATGGCCTCCATTTTCATCCAAATTGCTTCATTCTTTTTTGTGGCTGAGAAGTATTCCATGGTGTGTATATATATATATATATATACCTCATTTTCTTTATCTACTCATCAGTCGATGGTCACTTAGCTTGATTCCATGTTTGCTACTGTGAATTGTGCTGTGATGAACATATGAATGCAGGTATCTTTTTGATATAATGATTTCTTTTCCTTTGGGTAGATACCTAGTAGTGGGATTGCAGGATCAGATGGTAGATCTACTTTTAGTTTTTTGAGAAATCTCCATACTGATCTCTGTAGAGGTTATACTAATTTACATTCCTACCAACAGCATGTAAGTGTTCCCCTTTCAGTGTATCTGTGTCAACACTTACTGTTTTTTGACTTTTTAGTAGTGGCCATTCTAATTGGAGTAATGTGGTATCTCATTGTGATTTTAATTTGCATTTCTCTGATGATTACTAAGGATGACTAAGAAAAAAATGTTGAGCATTTTTTCATGTTTGTTTGCCATCTGTATATTTTCTTTTGAAAAATGCCTCTTCATATAATTTGCCCACTTTTTGTTTTTTGACACAGGTTCTTGCTCTGTTGCCCATGCTAGTGTGCAGTTTTGTCATCATAGCTCACTGCAACCTCAAAGTCCTGGGCTCATGCGATCTTCCTGCCTCAGACTTCCAAAGTGCTGGGATTACAGGTGTGAACCAGCATGCCCTAACCTTGCCCACTTTTTAATGGGGTTGTTTGGTTTTTTTTCTTGCTGAGTTGTTCGAGTTCCTTGTAGAGTCTGGATATCAGTCCTTTGTTGGACACATAGTTTACAAAATATTGTCTCCTATTCTGTAGGTTGTCTATTTACTCTTTTGATTATTTCTTTTGGTGTACAGAAGCTTTTTAGTTTAATTAAGCCCCATTTGGCCATTTTTATTTTTGTTGCATTTGCTTTTGGTATCTTAGTTATAAATTCTTTGCCTAGGCCAATGGCCAGAAGAGTTTTTCCCTAGGATTTTTATGGTTTCAGGTCTTACATTTAAGTCTTTAATCCATCTTGAATTAATTTTTGCACATGGTGAGAGATAGCGATCCAGTTTCATTCTTCTGTTTATGGCTATCCAATTTTTCCAACACCATTTATTGAGTAGTGTGTGCTTTGTTGATGATCAGTTGGTTGTAGGTATATGGTTTTATTTCTGTGTTCTCTATTCTGTTCTGTTGATCTATGTGTCTACTTTTATGCCAGTACCATGCTGTTTTGGTTGCTATAGCTTTGTAGTATAATTTGAAGTCAGGTAATGTGATGCCTCCAGTTTTATTCTTTTTGCTTAGGATTGCTTTGGCTATTCAGGCTCTTTTTTAGTTCCATGTGAATTTTAGAATTGCTTTTTCTAATTTTTTTTTTTTTTTTTTTTTTTTGCGACAGAGTCTTGCTCTGTTGCCCTGGCTAGAATGCCGTGGCATTAGCCTAGCTCACAGCAACCTCAAACTCCTGGGCTCAAGTGATCCTCCT
>RJWJ010007043.1:0-37347 GCA_004363605.1 Indri indri | reverse complement strand
TAGGTATAAGATCATATCATCAGCAAACAGGGATCATTTGATTTCCTCTTTTCCAATTTGGATGACCTTTATTTCCTGATTGCTCTGGCTAGATCTTCCAGTACTATGTTGAATAAAAGTGGTGAAAGTGGGAATCCTTGGCTTGTTCCAGTTCTTAGGGGGAATGTTTTCAACTTTTCCTCATTCAGTATGATGTTGGATGTAGGTTTGTCACATATACCTTTTATTATTTTGAGGTATATTCTTTCTATGCTGAGTTTTTTGAGGGTTTTATCATGAAGAGATGCTGGATTTTATTGAATGCTTTTTCCACATCTATTGAGATGATCATATGGTTTTTGTTTTTAATTCTATTTATGTGGTGAATCATATATGTTGACTTGCATATGTTGAACCATCCTTGCATCGCAGTATTGAAACCCACTTAATTGTGGTGAATTATCCTTGTGACGTGTTGTTGGATTTGGTTTGTTAGTATTTCGTTGAGAATTTTGAGTCAATGCTCATCAGAGATATTGGTCTGTAGTTTTCTTTTTTCCATTGCATCTTTTCCTGGCTTTGGTATTAGGGTGATACTGGCTTTATAGAATGAGATAGGGAATATTCCCTCCTTCTTGATCTTTTAAAACAGTTTCAGTAAGATTGGCACCTACTCTTTGTACTTCTGGTAGAATTAGGCTGTGAATCCATCTGGTCTTGAGCTTTTTTTGTTTTGGTTGGGAGAATTTTTTTTATTACTGATTCAATCTTGCTACTCATTATTGGTCTGTTCAGCAGTTCTATTTCTTCTTGGTTCAATCTCTAAAGGTTATATGTTTTCAGGATTTCATCCATTTCCTCTAGGTTTTCTACTTTTGAGTGTATAGTTGTTCATAATAGTCTCAGATGATATTTCATATTTCTGTGTTATCAGTTGTAAAGTCTCCTTTTTCATATCAAATTATATTTATTTGGATCTTTTCCCTTCCTTCCTTGGTTAGTCTAGACAGTGGTTTATCAATTTTGTTTATCTATTCAATGAACCAAGTTTTTGTTTCATTGATCCTTTGTATTTTTTTTTTTTTGGTCTATATTTCATTTAGTTCTTTTCACCTGCCTTGGCCTCCCAAATGCTACGATTACAGGTGTGAGCCACCACACCTGGCCTCCTTGAGTTTCTTAGAACCAATATTTGGAATTATTTATCTGACATTATGAGGGGTTCTTTTTGATTGAGAGCAATTGCTGGATAATTATTGTCCTTTGGTGGTGTCATTTCCTTGCTTTTTCATGTTTTCTTTATCCTTCCATTGAGATCTGTGCATCTGATATAGCAGTTCCTTGTTCCAATTTTTTGAAATTGCTTTCAAAGGGAAGAATTTTTTCCTGAAGATGCATACATATTCTTGGTTGAGTAGCACACTTTGACTTTAATTTTGGGTGTCTGTAGTAGTGTGGTCTTTGTATGATTTCTTAGGCAGTACCCAGGGTCAGTGGTATCTGTGATTTCCTTAATGGCTTAGGGAATAGTTATTAG
Source organism: Indri indri (assembly GCA_004363605.1). Taxonomy (NCBI): domain Eukaryota; kingdom Metazoa; phylum Chordata; class Mammalia; order Primates; family Indriidae; genus Indri; species Indri indri. Next base: position 35,831 of record RJWJ010007043.1, on the reverse strand, counting down.
TTGAGGCTGTGGTGAAGTTTTGCTGGGGACTTGAATGCCAGCTGAGCCAGTCTTTGGGGCCCAGTAGTGGCAGCAGTGGGATGATTGTGCCTGACTTTAGGCCCCAGAGCAGCTTACACTGGCAATGGTGTTAGTGTGTTCTGGACAGCCAATTCTTGGGCCTTCAGGTGGTTTGCTCAGAAGCTAGTACTTGGAGCAGATGGCTAGGTGTGTGGGTACGTTCTCAGGTCCCTGAGCAGCTGGTGTGATATGGGAGGTGGCAGTAATGGTGGAGTCACCCACTAGGACCCAAGTGGTCTGTGTTGTTGATGGAGGTAGCTGCAATGAATTGGGCAGGCTAGTTGCCAGTACCACAGGTGCCCATAACAGGGCAGTGGGTATTGTCCTAAGTGTGCTTAGGAGAGCTTAGTCTTCCCTGTCCCTTACTCGCTGTGTCACCTTGAACTGACCTGAGGGCAGGGTGCAGCCCAGCATTAAACTCCCCAAATGGGACCCTTTCAGGTAGACAGCATGGACAAGGTGCTGGGGGGAGTACTGTTTTCTCAAGTCTTAGTCTTACAGCAGCTGACAGCAGGGCAGAGGGTATTGTACTAGGTGTACATATGAGAGCTCTGGCTCCCCTATCCCTCCTCAGCTGGCTGGGGTTGCAGCTGCCTCAGCTCAAATTCAGCCTGAGGGTAGGGCACTGTCCCACTTTAAACTCCCAAAATGGCACCTCGGGCCTGTGACAAGAGAAAGTGGGGTCCCTTCTACACAAACAACACAGGCAAGATGCTGGAGGAGGGCTGTCTGCTCATGTTTCAGTCTCACAATAGCCCATAGCAATATAGTGGGAATTGTCCTACATGGACATAGGAGAGCTTGGCCTCTCCTGTCCTGCCTCAGCTGGGCAGTGGCTGAAGCTGTGTCAGCCTGAACTCAGCCCAAAGGTGGGGTGAAGCCCAGCTTTATACTCCCCAAATGGCACCTTGGGTTTGTGATCAGAGAGGATGGGGCCCTTCTCAGGCAGGCTGCATTGGCAGGAAACTGTGGGGAGTGCAGTTCCCTTGAGACTTGGTCTCTCAGCAGCCTGTTGCAGGGTGGTGGGTATTGTCCTAGATATGTGGTGGAAAGCCTGGTTTCCTTGTCCCTCCTCAGCTTGGCAGGGGCTGCAGCTTCATCAGCCTGAACTCGGACCAAGGGCAGGGCACAGCCCAGTGTTAAACTCTCAAAATGGCACCTTGGGCTTGTGACTAGACAGGCTGGGGCCCTACCTACCTAGGAAGTAGCAGGGGCAAGAAACTGTGGAAAATGCTGTCTGCTCATGTCCCGGTCTCAACAGCAGCCCGCAGCAGGGTGGTGGGGACCTTCCCAGGAGTGCCTGGGAGCACCTGGGCTCCTCTATCCCTCCTCGGAGATGAGCAGTAGCTTCAGGCACATCCGTAGTTCTCTGTATCTAGGCTGTCAGAATGGTGCTCATCTTAAGCTGCTGTAGGCTCAAATGCCCGTGGTATCTGCATGGCTTCCCTTTCTGGAGGAATGTTTCTGTGTAATCTCTAAGCAGCTTCCTATGTTAGCCCCGAGACCTGTGTGGGTCTGGAAGTTCTCTTATGGCCAAGGTTGTAAAGGCTTGTCTTGGAGTGTGGAGCTCTGGGGGCTTCTCTCTTACTATTTCCACGAGTCCAGGAACTTCTCTCAGCTCTTAGTCAGTCTCCGGCTGGGCAAGTTTCCCTGAACCCTCTCCTTACCCACTTTCGGTGCTCCCCATCACTTCCCTGGTGAATCCTAGTGTTCTCTGCTAGATGATCTGTTTGAAATGTGAGCATCTGCTTACTATTCTGGTTCCTCTCCACAGAGGAGGCACTTGCTACCCATGTCTATTTGGCCAATTTGACCCATTAAGCTTTCTCTAAAATACTTATTTGCAATACTATTAGCCTGGCCTCATCTGTCTGGACAGTAGGCAGGGTCCTCCCTACGTTTGTGAAGTATCCACAGGGCCTGCCTTCTCCCACCCACAATAAATATTCTTATTAACCTTGTAGAAATTGGCCCATGGCATTTGCATGAAATGTCATCCATGGCTGAATTGTACTGTATCTTAGACCAATAGAAAGTTATACTCATTTTTCTTTCACAGGAACTTGTTGGTTTTGTAGGAAGGTTCTCTGCATCCATGAGTCAATAAGAACCCCTTGCTTTAATTCTTCCTCTACTTAACAGCCTATCTACTGATATGACTTGATAACAGTCTATATCAGCCTGTTGATGTAGAGGGCTGACATAGTGGGATGTGTCTTATATTTTATTTAGCATATTTTCCTGAAGCATGCATTGCTCCTGACCTGTGCCTGAGAAGTCTTTTAAATCAATGTGAATGCATTATGTTTTGCCCTCAAGTGTTGGGGGATCCGATTAAAGCTGTGTGACCACCTTCAGTGCCTCCTGCTTCAAACACGTGTCTTCTTCAGACGTCACTTGGCTGCTTGGTCCCCTGAAGCCCTCTATAGACTCTGTCAGAAGATAAGAAATCAGGATTAGTCTGATTTCGGGGAATCCCCTCTTCAAATATAGCAGAAGTACAAGTTGATGGAGACACAACTCAGTACTGGGGCTCTGTAGTTCTTGTCACTTCAATTTATTTATTTATTTATTTATTTTTAGAGATGGGGTCTTGCTTTGTCTCTCTGGCTGGAGTGCAATGGCACAATCATAGGTTACTCTAACCTTGAACTCCTGGGCTCAAGCAATCCTCCTGCCTCAGCCTCCCAAGTAGCTAAGACTACAGGCATGCACCACCACTGCTGGGTAAATTTAAAAAAAATTTTTTTTTTTCCTCTTTTTTTGAGACAGAGTCTTACTCTGTTGCCTGGGCTAGAGTGCCGTGGCTTCAGCCTAGCTCACAGCAACCTCAAACTCCTGGGCTCAAGCAGTGCTCCTGCCTCAGCCTCCTGAGTAGCTGGGACTACAGGCATGTGCCACCATGCCTGGCTAATTTTTTCTGTATATTTTTAGTTGTCCAGCCAATTTCTTTCTATTTTTAGTAGAGACGGGGTCTCGCTCTTGCTCAGGCTGGTCTCGAGCTCCTGACCTTGAGCGATCCACCCGCCTTGGCCTCCCAGAGTGCTAGGATTACAGGCGTGAGCTGCCACGCCCGGCCCTAAAAAATTTTTTGTAGAGACAGGGTATTGCCCAGGCTGATCTCAAACACTTGGCCTCAAGCGATCCTCCTGCCTTAGCTTCCCAAAGTGCTGGGATTACAGGCACGAGGCACTGAGCTGGCTGACTCCAATTTAAAGAGCCATATATAGAGTCCCTGGGCTCCTTTGCTCTGTGATTCTAGATAACCAAGTCTGTCAAAGCAGGAGATAGACCCTGCAGTATGGGTATTGTTCTGGTGGCACTTCTTTTTTATATCTTATCTGAGGTGCATGCAAATGATGGGAATTGAGTAAGGCAGTTTTTAAGGCTCATGGGCTGTAAGCATGAAGTCAGTGGTATGTGCTGACCTGCATATTCATCTAGCTCCGCAATGAGGATTTCTTCTTAATTGAAAGGAGGAGATGCTTGATTAGGCCTATTTAGCTCCTATGATGCCTCTTTCACTGCACGTCTTTCCCCAAGGTCCGACCTCAGTCTCCTCTTCTTGATGAAGCCTTCCTTCACCACCAAAGCCCACAGCAATTTTGTCATCTCAGTAATGGTCACTGATGTAGCCTTATTGAGTACCTGTGTTGTGACAGGTGCGGGCCGGGAGAATGTGCTTTGACAAAGATGAATGACAAGGTTTCAACTCCCGTAGGATACACTATTCATAGCCCTTGTTATCTTTACCATTGAATGTCATTTGTTAAACAGTTCCAGGAGGCACTGTTCACATGGTTTTCTTTGTGACTTGTGCCCCCTAGAGTTGTACAACTTGAAGGGCAGGCCGATTGAATGCTAATCTGATATTGCCATGCTTTTCTTTCTTTGCAACCTAATTTAAAACTTTTCGAGGGTAAGAATTATATTTCGATAGTTTCTGTATCCTTATGCACTGAGTTTAGCATGCTGATTTCCCTTTAATCAAAATTCAGGAAATACTTAATTGAGTTATTGAAATAGCTTTCCTGGTGAGATTATCAAATTAACTTGTACACTGTCGTGGGAGCAGCTGGATACCAATTTCTCATCCATCATGGTGAGGGAGTGGAGGGGAGGATGGAGAATCCATTTTTGTGAAGCTCTCCAGGTAATTCTCTTCAGACCATTTAAAAAAGGTCTCAAGATTTCAGCATATGAATACCAGGAAGCAGGTTGACTGACATAAAACTCTTCAGTGTACCACAAACAACCACGAAAGTGATGTTAAAGTCAGGGCACATTACAAATCTCCGTAGAATAGAATACAACTACAAAAACTCAAAAAGAGCAAAATCAACAAGAATTAAAAGGGAAGAGACTTTGGTTAAATCATGATGTTTCTGTTATCTATTGCTGCAAAATAAACCAGTCCAAAGCTAAGTGACTTGAAGCAACAATCACGTATTATTTTTCATGTTTATGTGGGTTTACTGGGTGAAGCTGAGTGGTTTCTCAGCTCTGTGTGGTGGAGCTGTGTCACTCTTGCAGCTGCATTTAGCTAGGAGCTTGGCTGGAGCTGGAACATCCAAGATGGCATCATGCTGTCTAGCACTGTCCCCCTGTGACGTCTCATCATCCAGTAGTCTAGCCCTAGCTTCTTTACAGCAAGATAGCTGGCTTCCAAGAGGAAGAAGCCAAAGCTTCCGGTTCTCTTAAGGTCAGGTTTAGAAGTCCCAGAATGTCACTGCCTCTGCATTCTGTTGGACAAGATGAGTGACAGCGCCAGCCCAGATTCTAGGGGAGGAGAAATAAACTCCACCTTTCAATATAAGGAGTGTGTACAGTAAAGCGAGGAATTGTTTGTGACCATATTTGAGTACTATCTACCACACATATTCACAGTCACATCTGGCACGAGCAGTAAGAAGTGGCTATACCTTTGGGATGTCTACACTTAAGCTTAAAAACAACTACAGGATCCATACGATGGAATGCTATTCAGTAATAAAAAGGAAAACAGCTCACACTTATAATCCCAGCTACTTGGGAGTTTGAGGGGAGAGGATTGCTTGAGCCCAGGAGTTCAAATCCAGCTGTCTTTAATATAAAGAAAGGAACGAAACATTGATATGAACTACAGCATGGATGAACTACTAAAACATCATGCTAAGTGAAGGAAGCCAGACACAAAAGGCCACATATTTATTGTGTGATTCCATTTGTATGAAACGTCCAGAAAGGGCAAATCTAAGCAGACAAAAAGTTGATTGGTGGTTGCCTGGGGCTGGAGGTAAGAATGGGGATTATTTGTACACAGGCATGAGTGATCTTACTGGGGTGATAAACATGCTCTAAAACTAGATGCTGTGTATGGTTACACAATTCAGTAAATTTATTAAAAATCATTGAATTGTACACTTAGAAGGAGTGAATCACGGTATGTAAATTACATTTCAATAAAGCTGTTAAGAAAATAGAGCATGGTGGTCTTTAATTCAAAATACATGTTCCTGAAGACCTTGCATAATCCAAATGTTGCACAATTTCAAGTTAATTTCCCCATAGTAATAAGTGCACAGGAGAAGGAGATGTATTCTCAAAGTGCAAAACCCCACACCTTTTGTGGTCTGTTTTTGCTTTAACTGCCTTTTTTTCCCTCAGCCTCACATTTTTTACACAATGCTCTCTCCTAATTTAGCAATAGAGCCTATCAAGGCTGATATCCAGCCTTTGTCATAACTTTTTATCACATCCAACTTCCAGTCCAAAACTATTGATTTTCCAGCTTGTTTTTCAGCAGTAGGGCCATCACTTACATGAACATCTGGATGACACTGTTACAGACCATTCAAAAGATTTTAACTCTTTTTTATTTTTTTGAGACAGAGTCTTACTCTCTTGCCCTGGCTAGAGTGTGGTGGCATTATCATAGCTCACTGCAACCTCAAACTCCTGGGCTCAAAGTGATCCTCCTGCCTTAGCCTCCTAACTAGCTGGAACTACACACCACAGCACCTGGCTAATTTTTCTATTTTTTTAGGTAGAGATGGATGTCTCACTCTTGCTCAGGCTGGTCTTGGACTCCTGACCTCAAGCGATCATCCTGCCTCAGCTTCCCAGAGTGCTAGAATCACAGGCGTGAGCCACTGCGCCCAGCCAAGATTTTAATTCTTAACAACTTTCAAATTTAAAATGAGAGCGCAATGGCTACTAAGACCCCTGGCCAAAATTTGGGTGCACACACACAACAGTGCCTGCTGATTAGAGACAGCAGGTATTTCTGTTAATCAGTTAAAGTGATACCTTCCAATGTATTAATAAAAACAGAGTTTACAAACCTCTCAGCCTGTCCACTTTGAAATTTTGCAAGTTTTGACAAATTTTTACATTTAAGGAGAATTCATATTGTTTTAAATTTTGCTCACAAAGTGAAACTTTATTATTATTACTTTGTGTATCACACTATTTGAAATAATTCAAATTCACATGAGATGCAAATGTACAATGTTATAGATGATGGCGAGACCTTGCCAGCCTGGCTCTTCCTGCCCCCCCATGTTATGGAGACGGGAAAACCTCCGCATTCAGCATGTGCATTCCAGATGGCTCAGGAGCCCTTTGTGTTTGCTTCTATTCAATTTGTAAGGAGTTTGTGTTCCATGAATTTGCATTCAGTTTCAGGTTAGACTCAATAATCCTAAATACCAAATGAAATTCTGTCTGATCCATTTAGCCTCTGGAGCTTGTCAGAAACTCCAAAACTGGCTTGGATTTTCTTCAAGGATTTATGAATCTGGGCTGAATTTGAGGTTCATAAAGCCAGAGTCACTTAGTCTGGAATTTCAAAAGAAGTGTTTCAAACATTTCTCTCTGCATATCAAGCAAGTTGTCATCATCTGTTGGATTTATGTCCTGCTCTCCCTAAATGACCTCACTGCCCATTTTGGATCATCAGGTCTTTATTGATGTTATGGGTTCAATTGTGTCCCTTCCAAATTCATTTGTTGAAGTCCTAACCCCTAGTACCTCAGAATGTGACCTTATGTGAGGTAGGGTCTTTACCGAGATAATCAAGTTAAAATGAGGTCATTAGAGTAGGCCCGGATCCAACATGACTGGTGTCCTTATAATAACAGGAAATTTGGACATAGATATGCACACAGGGAGAATGTCATGTAAACGTTAAGGTAGAGATTGGAGTGATGTGTCTACTAGCCAAAGAATGCCTAGTCGCACACCACTAGGAGAAAAGAAAGGCATACAACAGATTCTTCCTTACAGCCTTCAGAAGGTACCAATCCTGCTGATACCTTGATTTTGGACATCTAGCCTCCAGAACTGTGAGGTGATAAATTTCTGTGTCTAAGCACTGAGTTTGTGGTACTTTGTTATACAGCCCTAGCAAACTAATATGATTGGTAAAATAAGAAGATGGACAAATGGCATTTGTTTTGGACTTTGACCAAATCTTTTCTTTTCTTTTCTTTTTTTTTTTTTTGAGACAGCGTCTCACTGTGTTGCCAGGGCTAGAGTGCCGTGGCGTCAGCCTAGCTCACAGCAACCTCAAACTCCTGGGCTCAAGCAATCCTACTGCCTCAGCCTCCTGAGTAGCTGGGACCACAGGCATGCGCCACCATACCCGGCTAATTTTTTCTATGTATTTTTAGTTGTCCGATTAATTTCTTTCTATTTTTAGTAGAGACGGGGTCTCACTCTTGCTCAGGCTGGTTTCGAACACCTGAGCTCAAACAATCCGCCGCCTTGGCCTCCCAGAGTGCTAGGATTACAGGCGTGAGCCACTGCGCTCAGCCCAAATCTTTTCTTATGCATTTATATCAGTTAATTTTCATAAGAACTCAGAAAGGCAGGCATAAACTTCCTTTTACAGAAGAGGAAATGGAGGCCATGAGACTTGACCCAGATCACACAGCTTCTTTCCTCAGCTGACTCTGGGACAAAGGTTTCCCCAATTCGTAGTCCAGCCCTCTTGTGCTTGTTAGTGGTAGGGTTTGGGGATTAAAGGCAGAATTAACAGAGACGATCTCAATCTGCACTATTAGAAGTTGAATTAGACAATAAAAATGGCTAACGTTTAATAATCTGTGTGTGTCAGGCACCTTTTAAAGCTTTACCAAATTAACTCACTCATTCACTTCTCACAACAATGCTATGAAATGAATGCTATTATTATTATTACTACCATTTTATAGGAAAGGAAAGTGAGGCACAGAGATATGTAACTAAGGAATTGTTTCTAGTCATGTGAATGAGTTCTTAGGAGGAAGTGGAAATTTGCCCAATTTCTTTCTCTGATAATTTTAACATTTTCATCTATAATACAGACATTATGTATCAATTGTGATGAAAAAATTTATGAGGTTTTACCACAATTCCAAATTATTTTAACATTTACATATTGCCTTGTAGACTTTTTTCCATGTGCATACATAATCTTTACCTAGAGTAATAATAGCATGTATGAAAATTGGTATTTTGCATTTTTTTTTTTGCTAAATATCATACCAGAAGCATTTTTCTTACCTTAATACAGTAGCCACTATGACTATTTTAATCAATACTTCAGAAATTCTCCGTTAAGCTTTAGAGGCTTTTCTTTTTGGAAGAAGTTAAGAGTAACCTGGCCAAAGTTGAGGAAAAAGTGAACAAGACTTTCCAGGTTACTGGCAATTTTATGTTTCTATGCTTTGGTGCTTAGTTAGCAAAAACCAATGATGTTTGTTGAATGCCATTCCAGCTACTACTGCTGTATAATATATCACAAAAACTTGTAAAACAGCAACCATTTTATTAGGCTCATTGATGCTGTGGGTCAGGAATTCAGAAAGGGTATAGTCAGCACAATGAGTACAGCTTACCTCTGCTCTATGATGTCTGGAGTTTTAGTTGGGAAGATGTGAAGATTAAGGGTCTTGATTACTGGGGTCTGAAACCATTCAAAGGCTCTTTCACTCATATGTCTACAAGTTGGTGCTCACTATTGGCTAAGACCTCAGCTGGGGATGTCAGCTGGAATATTTAGAGCTGACTTCTTGACAGTTGGGCTTCCCCATGGCATGGTAGCTGGGTTCCAAGAGCAGCATCCCGAGAGACCCTAGTAGAAGCTGTGAACCTTTTATGAACTAGTCTTGGAAGTACCTGTTGTCACTTCCACCAGAGTCACAAGCCCTCCTAGATTCAAGGGAGGGAAACTAGACCATAATATCTTGATGCGAGCATAGTTAAAATTACACTGAGGGCGTGTAGGTTGGGGAGTATGGTTGCGACTAGTTTTGAAAAATAAAACCTGCCCCAGGTTCCTTGAAGTCCTTGAAGTGAAGCTCTTTATTTGTTTGTGATTGCTCTCAGTTTGCTTTCATTGCTCTTGTGAATAGACGTACTTAAAAAAATAATAACTACATCTCTCTTTTCTTTAATCTAGATTTTTTTTAAAAAAAATGTGGCTTATTTGATACATTGTACCCCTAGTGTATAGTTGCTGAAAGAATGAACTAATCCTGGTTTCACTACTAACTTTATGACCTTGGACAAATTAATTCTTGTCTTCGGTTCCCTCACCTTTAATAACAGAATCTGCTTCGTCTGACTGTTGTGAAGGTTAAATACATCAATGCAAGTAAAGCAATTAGTGTGATGCCTGGTTCATAGTGAGTGCTCATAAACAATAACTGCTATTGTTGTCATCATTATAGCCAAGGCATGAATTGTTTATATAATGTTTTCCCAAATCAGATATAAGAGGTGCGCTTTGATTAGAAAAAACTCAATATTGTATTGTTTTATAATTTCAAATAATCTTAAAGGAAGTATAGGATCATAGAAAGCTGATTTAAAAGGGTGGTAGAATGAAGTTAACTGGAACTTGAAGAATGGTGTATTGAGTCAGTGTGGTAAATTTCTCCCAAAACCCAGATGGAAAGGAAGCCCAATGAATGTTGAATTGAGAAGATGAGTCTTTTGAGGGGTTGATTTTATATGGAAATCCTGAGTGGTGTCACCTGGGACCCTCATTTCCATCCCTCCACCTCCTGTCTCTTGGAGAGTAAAGCAAACTCAGCCCAGCACCCTTCCTGCTGCTCTTTTCATATCTTGCTCTCCTAAAGCTAGGATTCTAGTCTCCACTCTCATGTCTTTCCAGGGCCATCTATATTTTATCCTCTTGGAGCAAAACACTGCCTTTGCACTTTTTACAAGCAATGGAATCTCACAGAGGACATTTATCATGATTTTTATAGGTCTATTAAAGTCTGGGGCTGTGGGGGAAAAGGTTCACACTGTAGAGTTTTTAATAGTCTGCTCTCTCTTATCTCCTCTTGCCCCTCACTCTTTAGCTCCTGCAAGTCCAAACTCTGGATACCAGACCCTCCCAGACTTGATTAGCCCCCTAGGATGTGTGGTCCACTTTACTAGCTAGAGAGAAGAATGAGTATTGGAAAAAATTTAAACAGAGAATTTGGGAAAATCAAAATAACGTCTTCACACATATGAAATTTAAAGATGCTTGTAACCATGGAAATGCAGTTTGACTGGAGGATGAGGAAACCTGATCTCATTTCACCCCAAGAGCAGCATTCTGAAGTGAGTATTATTATTATATCCACATTTTGCAGATGAGAAGACTAAGCCACAAAGAAGCAGAGTAGCCGAAGTTATCTGAAGTCTTGATGTCTAACTACAAGACCTGCACCTCGACTCTTATTCTATAGTATCGCATTATCTGATAACTCTCTGTGGTCTTTCCTGATACTGGGCTAAGAATTTTTCATACTCGAATGGTTTTAAGGAAGAGTTGTTTGTATTCTATGATCTTCAGGAGTTGTTTTCACCTTTTATAGGAAGATACCTATGATCTCCATTGATAAATTGATGTGCTCCTAACTTTAACTTTTTGAAGTGCTTTTTATACACTTATTTAAAAATATTTTATAGTTTCTCAGAGTGAAGAAGAAAGGACAAAGAAAGAAAAATAAAAAGAAAAAATATTTTAATAGAGAAATCACCAATATGCAAAAGTTACAAATGAACCAATATACCATAAAAGACATTCATTAGGAAGATAAGACCGCCCTAGTTTTTTGGCACTAATTTTATGATATTTCTGATTAATGATTTCATTTGGGCCATTTCAGTGTTCAGTGGTCTTCATTTGCTAGTGTTGATTATAGGATGCCATGCCTCACTGGAATCTGACTCGTTTTGACCAACAAATGTGAATTAAAATCAATAGAAATGTCATTAGCATCCCAATATGATGAAAGATAATATAACCATTTCTCATGCATTCAGTTTATTAAAATTTGCTAAAGTGTGAAATATGTAGGACAAGTAATGATGTTTTAATCTTTCACCAAGGTAACAATTGAAAGCTGATTGATTCCATTCAGTAATTATAAAATCAGAATGATGGAAGATTGTAATCAAGTAGGATTCATTCTCCTACTTTGTCACTCCTCCATGCAAGATAAAATTATCATTTGCATCATCTCTTTTATCTGAAAAGAAATCAAACTTCTATTTGCTTCACTAAATCCATGAGGTAGATAATAGCCTTTCCTGAGTCTGGAAGGGATGGTGAGGCGGCCTTTGCCTACTAATAGCTGAGAAGAGAGGGACAGTCCTTCTTTAAGTCTGGGTTGTCTCTGTGAGGAGGGCCAACTATGCTGGGCTCTAAATATTCAAACTGTAAAATCCCTCCAACTTTTGCATGGCCTACAGAGTGAGGCAGGGGCTTGCACGTTGTGCTGCTGCATTTCCTGGTTTATGTAAGACAACCCTGGGTAAATGTAGCTGCCCAAACATTACAGGCACGTAGTCAATTCACTTGGCTTATAGAAAGCTGCAGAAAACTTTCTTGGTTCCAAAAAGGCTGGCAAGAATCCTAATATCCTTGTCTTTGAAGATATGGGAGAATTATTATTAGGTCATGGATATGTGGTTGTTAGGCTGCGTGTAAAGAGTGGAGAAGAGGAGAACAGTAGGGGCAGGAAAAGGGAGGGGACTGGATCCATGCCATCAGTACTAAAACCTAGAAATTCAAACCTTGGAAGAGAAGAAGGCCAGGAGAATTAGGAGGTGCCAACACCTTCCATGGCTCATATCCATTATCTTATGGGCTTGGTTGGTGGCTTTGAAGATACAGGTTGGACAGTAGATCATATCTAGCCATCATTGTTACATAACCCAGAACATATCATCAGCTAACTTGGGAAAAATAATCTCTTACTGGGAAAACAAAAATTCCTCAGGAAGGCTTTCTGCACCATATGTGACTTCTCCCTGCCTTCAATTAGATCAGGTGCCCTGTTATATGCTGTCAAAGAACATTGTGCTTTTCTTCACTTTTCACATAGTATGTTTGTGAAATTATTTGGTTAATACTGGTCTCCCTGCCATCAGACTGAAACCTTGGTGAGGGCAGGGACTGGATGTGTCTGTCCTTTGAATGTGGTTGAATAAATATTTCTGGCATCTGTCCAAAATCTCCTTTCTCTCTGAAGGGGTCTGACCTGCACAAAAACTTTCATGGCCTTGTTCGAAGTGTTTTCCCCTGCTTGCAGAAGATGGCCATCTGTCCCTTGGACCTTCTGGTTCATACTCTACTGGCCGTAATGATTCAGTATCTATAGGACCTGACTGTACAATGGTTTAGAAGTGACTTTATAACACACCCCACAAATTAATGATGAAGTATTTCCATTCTCAAAAGACTTGGATACTTTAAAGAGTTTTCTTTCATGTGGTTGAGAATGTGAAAGCTGGGACTTAACAATGCCTTTCTTTGGCTCAGGGTAGGAAAGAACATTGGGATGATTCTGTTATTTGCTATACAAATATTTACTTTTATTGTTTTGTTAGTCACTGACCTTCCAACAGATTTTCTGTGGGCAGTAGAACATTGTGAAAAGATTGTTGTTTTTGGAGCCAGACAAACCTGAATTTGAATCCCAGCTCTAACAGTTACTAGCTATGAGGCATCTCATCTGTAAACTTGAGAAAATTGTGCTTATTTTGTAGGGTTGTCCCATCTCTAGATACTAGAGATTTTAGTGCCTAATATGGTTCTTGATACACTGTAGGGGCCAAATATGTGGTAAGTTATAGTGAGGATTATTATTGCCAAATTTCAAAAAGTGAAAATTAATGGCCACAGAAGATAGATAATTTACTTTAAAAATCCACAACAAACTGTGGGATAGCGCTCAGGAGAAATGGAGATAGCTCTTTTAAATTCTGCAGAGAGGCAGACTTTTAGGAATTCTGGAGAAAGTTTAATATTCAGGAACATATGGGTATTGACTCTACTTTCTCCACACCCTAAGATGTAGCTTTGCTGATGAATATGTTATAGAACCAGAAGAGCTTGGCATTGGAATACATTCCCTTACATGGGGGTACATAGATTATTAGTATAAGTTCTGAAATGGCTAGGTCGGCCTCAAGTTTAAATGGGCATTGATTCAGCAAGAATTTGGTGGTTTCTCATCCCTGACAGGACCCTTGCTTGCTTAGGGGAATGTCTGTACCAGCTGCAGGCAGGAGGGAGAAGCCGGACCAAAATACACAGCCTCTACTGCTGCTGTGGGTGGAACTTCCCTTCTGCTAAGAATTCCAAGCTTAAAAAATGGAAAATGTAAAGCAGGTGTGTCTGAGGCTCTCCGTGCTGCTTGGACCCCCCCTCTCCCCCCCGGAAACACTGCAATCCCTCTGTCCAGTGGTTCTCACACTGGCCTCCTATTAGAATCAACTGGGGGATGGTCAAACAAGAATGATGCCTGGGCCCCCTATCAGACCAATTAAATAAACCTTTTTAGGGAAGAGGCCTAGACATCCATATTAAAAAAAACCAACAACAACTCTCTAGTGAGTTGAATGTCCCAGTGTTGAAAATCACTGCTGGCCCAAATTTCACAATACTAATCATACTATAAAATCTCAGGAGCTTATATGTAGGGCAACAGCAAATAGAAGCGTGAATAAGACATAAAAGACCTTACATCTCTGCTGTGATGTGTTTGGTTGACGGCACTGGTCTGGGAATTAGGCCTTTTGCTAACATCACCTGGAATAGGGAGCTCATTGTTTTTGAAACCATTAAAACCCCATAGGAGGTGAGGTGATGGGTTCTGGGAATGGAATGTCAAGATGTGTCATTTTCAATGCTGCGTTTTTAGGAAATACTCTTCTTAGAGTACCTCCCTTGGGCCTGACGGTTTGGCAGCTTTACATCCAGCACTTAGCTATCCATCCCACCGGGATCTTCCCTCCAATCTCAGAGTGCTGAAAACAGCTTTATTGGCAAAAGCAGCACCGAACACCAGCCCCTACAATAAGCTGTTTGACTGTCATCCCCACACAGGTGACGGCCGCCCGGGTAGGCACCCATCATGTGAATGTTACCTGAGTGGGTGTCACCTACCCATTCCATAGCCCCGGGAGGAATCAGGGTCACAGTGTGTCAGGAAGGAGAGACTCAAGAGATGTGTTGGGTCACTTCGCTCAGTGGGGGAGATCGAGGCCCAGAGAGGTCACCCCGAGAGGTGCACAGGGTTGGAGAGAGGCAGCTGGTGCATCGCACAGGTCCTCGTGCCTGTGGTAGGGTTCCTCCCATCTTATTTTATTCCCTCCACTTTCTTCATTCCTTTGCTCCCCTGGCTTTCTCTTCCTCCTTTCCTTCTTTTCCAGGCTTCTTTCTGACTCTATCTTCTCCCATTTCCCCCATCTTTCTTTTCGATTTTGTCATCTGAGGTCTTACCCTCGTTTTGCCTCCACTGAGGAGCTCTGACTGGAAAAGACCGTTGACTCTTCTTAGACTCAAATGATCTGTCCCAGTGAATAAGGTGACTGTTAGGGTTTGTGATCTGCAGTGCAAAAATATAAAAAAGTAGGTCAAAAGGAGAAAAAAATAGGAAAATTGATAAAAAGGAAACCAAAGGCTTAACATCTCTGAGCTCCTTCACAGAGGCAGATGCTGCCAGGTGGAGGGCGGAATGAGGCCGTCGCTCCCCAAACTCTTCACAGATGGGGAGGGATGATGTTGGACAATTAGATTGTAGCGTGAAAACTCATTTGAAGAAAACTTCTTGTGGCATCTCAGCAGGAGAACATTTTTATCAACAGGATGGTTATTGCCTGCCTGGCTGGAATTTTTTATTTTCTGCATCATTCTATTTGAAATCATGGGGATTTGACAAGAAGATATTTCCTTCCATGTGTGTGACATTTTGTGTTTGGGATAATACATACTTTCTCCCCCCATATTTTAGGATGTGAAAATGTATTAAAGTGACATGTATTTTTCCCTCAGATATTACCAAACTAATCCCTACAAAAGCAGAAAAAGGATAGAATATAGATCTGAATGTATTTTTCTTCCATGTCCTTTTGTTTTCTTAACCTTCCTCGAGTGAGCATGAAGTTCCCTAGAGGGACAAAACCTGTGTTCTAAGCTTGGGGGAAAAATGGCCCCTGTTCAAGTGCTTTCTCGCAGGCCGCTGTAGTGGACATTGATTTATTTTTGGTGCCCAGCCTCCATCTGCCCTTTCTGGAATCACCGCTTCTCCATTCTCGCAGGCCATTTAGTGAAATAAAGCTGTCCCCATGCCCAACTTTAGGGGCACAGCATATGACCCAAACTTAAGTCAATGCGCACATAGTGTTTTCCTGCCTCTAATGGTTGGCTTGTGATTGGCATGTGATCCTACAAAACCAATGAGACTACTGAGAGAGAATCATGTCCTGTTTTTCCACTTGAACCTGAAAGGATATGGGCTGTAGTTGTAGCCAATCATAAAGGGAAAGCCTATTTAAGAGTAAATTGATACAAAAGATGAAACCTGACAGAAAACAGAAAACATTTGAATACACTCAGAGGAGATTTAGACAACCGGGCAGAGTTGGAGATAAATTAGTGAAGATAAATGTTGTGTGTTGAACTATGCCGCCTCCCTCCCAACTCTTGGTATCCGAGACTGTGACCTTACTGGAAGTAGGGTCGTCACAGACATAATTAAGAAGTAAGTTAAAAATGAGGTCATTCGGGAGTAGAGTAGGCCCTTAATCCAAGATGACTGGTGTCCTTATAACAAGAGAAGAGACACAGAGAGAAGATAATGCCACATGAAGACACAGATACACACAGGGAAAAAGGCCATTTGACAATCCAGGCAGAGGATGGAGTGACGCGTCTGCAAGCTGAAGAATACCAAGGATTGCTGGCAAACACTGAAGGCTAGGGAGGAGCAAGGAAGAGCCTTCAGAGGGAGCATGGCCTTGCTGGTAACTTAATTTCAGATTTTTAGACTAGAGAACTGTGAGACAATACATTTCTGTTGTTTAAAGCCACCCAGTTTGCGGTACTTGATATAGGAGTCCTGGAAAATGAATATGATATGTGTATAGAAAACTTAGCATGTGAAAAAAAAGACTTTTTTTAACCTCCAGGGGGAGGAGTTCATTTGTTCAGGAAAGGAAAGGTGAACATGGTACACCACATGGCTTCATCGTCAAGAATTTAATAGTCACAGTGCTATAAATATTGATTACTGCTTATACCAAAATTACAGCATACTGGGAAGTATATATGTGTGGTGAGGTTGCCTGTGTGTGTACGCACGTGCTTATGAAGTCATCTTCCATAGTGCAAAGCATCAAAAATGATGCTTAAACTGAAAAATCAAGAGGTAGCAACATGGACATGTTATTTAGAGATACAGAGGTGAGTAGTAAATGGTTCAGTTAAAAGAGCAGAAAGTAGCTGCCTCCTGGGAGCAGGAAACAAGAGCTGGGGACTGTTTGGATTGCTGTAGAACTATTTGACTCTTTACACTGTGTGCATGAGTAACTTTGATATAGCAGAAAAACTGCTTTACAAAGGAGAACAACATTTGAACCAATGAAGTAAATTACTTGTAGAACTAAGGAATGTGCTGACTTTGAACAAAACATGCAATTGGATACATTTATTTTGGGGGCTAGTTGCTAGTGTCTCTATTTCTTGGGCAGTGGGGGCGAGGGGTGGAGGGGAGGGTCAAAGTTCCTTCAGAAAGCCTTCACATCTCCCCTTGTCCTGCATTCAAATCCTGCACTTGTAAAAGAATAAACACCTCCATTACCCTAAGTTTGTAATCAATGTTTAAAACAAAGTTCATTTTAACAAGGATTTTTCCTTAAAACTGAAAGGGAATTCTAAAGATGAAATTTCCTTCTGTTTATGTTTCCTTGAGGTGGGAGTCACAGGCACTTTCTTATCCTGCTGGAATTCTGAGTCAGATAAGTTTATTTCTGACTGGTAACTAAGAACTCGGTGTCCTTGGCCTCTTACACTGACCTTAAGGCGGATGCCTCTCATCTATTCACTCCAGCGTGTCCTTAATCCTCCTTGAGGAGGAAGGGTCCAGCCTGCACTGCCACTTTTTACCATCAGGGGGCAGTGGGGCCATGAGTGCCCAGGAAGGAGGGGAGAAGATGCTTAGCACCTGGCGAGTGGGAGGAAGTGTCTCGCAGTGTTTGCACTTAAAGCATCTCAGTAGCTAGATATTTCATTGGTACAAATGGTGTGTTTTCTTCTAAATTTTGTGCCAATCCCAAAAGGCAAGAAGTTCAATCTTAATGCATTTGCTATGGCTATCTATTTCACTATGAGCCAAGAATTTATTAGGAAAACGAAGAGAATTGCGGAAATAAGTTTAGATTGGCATTTCCCCATTTTCCTACTTGTAGAATAGATTTGGAACATGTTCTGAGAGAATATGGTGTCAGCTGAAACGGTGCTCTGCTTTCTTTCCTATTATTCTAAAATAGATGTGCTTCTCACATGCATGGCTAGACCATTACTCCTGATTTGTATCTCAGGGACAAATCTGACTTATTAGCACCGTTATTTGTAAACTGCTAACCTGGTTCCCTATGCTGTTGTAACGCTATCTTGATGGGTTGCTGTGAAAATGTGAAGATGTCTGTCAGGCAGGAAAAATTATGTAAAAATGATGTGGGTATAGAAAATGGGATCGACAAAATGTAATAAACTCCTCCTGGGCTGAAGAGCAGAGCTGCATATGTAATGAAGTACTTTAGGATTACGTCACCTTTTATATAACATCTGGCAGTGACTTTTATTTTAGAGCTAATTTGAAGAAGCCAGGCGCTTTTCTCTTCCCCTCCCCAAGACTGCCTTTATCTGAAAGAAGAAAGAAAGGAACTGTTACATTTTGCATGCAAAGAAAGCCCGAGTGGCTAGATTACTCCCTTAGGGTAATGGAGAAAGGAAAAAGAAATTGAAAAAGGTCAGGTGGACAAAGCAGAAGGAATGAAGAGGTTTGTGTGATTCTTAGTGAAATTGGACCAGTCTAAGCAACCAGACAGGTAATCTGGGTGACTCTACCCTTCCTTCTTCCCTCCTCTGCCCCTCCCTTGGCTCTGGCTGTACAGACATGACCCAAGAATACTATGGAAATAGCTTTCCTGAAATATTTTGTGTGAAAAGTTGAAAGAATTATTGAGATAATTTAGGAGAATCTTAAAATTTCTTCCATTAGCCTTTGAGAAAAAAGCTCAAAGTTCAAAACAACACCTCTCTCCCCAATAATATCCAGACTTATTGATCTATTACAATAGATTATTTAGATGGTCAACTCACCACTTTAACTGGTCTGTATAGGCAATGGTGAAAGGTCTATGCAATCGAGTGGGAATTCACTCCTTTGAAGCCAGGGATCCAGGAGGGGAGAAGACCCTCTTTGCATCTCTCCTTTTCCCTTTCCCATAGCTTCTCTGCCCATGCTTGCCTTGGTGCAACCTGGACCTTGCTGAACCATGTTTGCTGACCTCATTGTTCTCTTTCATCATGTGTTTTTAAAAATCTTCTATTCCATGTAAACCCTGGAAATGCCCTTTTCTGAATTTTGAGGCCATGTCTAGAGTTCAGAAGAGGTAGTATTTTACTTTTGTATCTAATGGGTTCCCAACAATGTGTTTGAAAGTTAGTTGGATATTTGAAAGTTGAACAATAGATTTGCATGTTGTAAGGAAGAATTTGTTCTCAATTTTAGCTAAAGTATATGATGAAATCCCTAATTATGGTTTCTACCAGTGCCACCTCCCTCAGGCCTTGGCAACCCTGTGGGTGGGTGAGAACAGGCACATGGCTGGAGTAGGTGGCAACTGCCAGTCGTTGTGGGCTGGGGAAGTTAATCCAGGAATCTCTCCTTCCGCAACGTAGCTCTCCTTCTGTCACTCAGCCCAGCCTGAGAGGGCGAGGGCTGGAGTAGAGGGTCTGGTTCTTACCTTACCTCTGAGAATAACCACATCTGACCCCTATGAGGTGGTGGACATGGCATTGGTGGACATGGGCTTAATGGGTGGAGTATTGGACTCATTGGGGCTGGTCAAAGCACACCCTCAGGGAGGTTGTCCTGTGTGAGCTAGCAAATTCCAGGTTCCCTGTCCACAATTCTGGAGTCCTGGTTGGCAGGGGATGATCCTTCAGCTTGGCCAATGTAGACTCATCTCTGGAACTGTGGGAAGGAGGTACTGGAGAAATTATTTTGTTGTCTTAGTTTGGACCTGGCCCCTTCTCCCAGTAGCCATGGCTGCCTGGTACGAGATAGCTTGATCATTCTTCTAAGGTAATTTAGGAAAGACTGAATTTCAAGTATGAAAGGTTTAAAGATGCCAGTGTTTAATATTTGGTAGTGTGGTATCCTGGTTATGTATTGCTGCATAGCATACTACCCCAAAACTTTGTGACTGAAAATAACAACATTTTCATTATCTTACAAGTTTGTGGGTCAGGAATTTGGGCAGTGCTTAGCCGGGTTGTGTTTCTGCTACATATGGCATCAACCGGAGTCACTTAGTGGTCTGTTGTGGGCTGAAGGGTCCAAGATAGCCTCAATTACATGCCTGGTTTCTTGACAGGAATGGCTGACAGGCTTTGGGCCCCTTCTCTCCCCATGTAGTCTTAGGGCATCTCTATAGATTCTTTTTAGAAGGGCAGTTAGATTTTTATATAGTAGCTGGCTTAGGACTCTGCCAGTTCTCTTAGAGTCCAGGTAGACTTTTTTTTTAAAAAGGGTTTCTTTCTCTTTTTTTGGAGCAGAGGGAAGGCAACAGAAGTTTATTAATTTGCCAGCAAATGAGGAGGTTGGCAGACTCCCATCTCAAAGTACCAACGTCCTGCTTCTGAGCAGAAGTACAGTTTTTAAAGGTTTCGATTGATCCCATCTTCAGCTAAGACAATTTCATGACCTCTGCCAAGATAGGGTTTCTTTCTTCATATATTCATTCATTTCTTTTAAAAAAAAAATAAATACATAAATTATTTTTAGAGGTTGGGTGTCACTCTGTCGCCCAGCCTGGAGTATAGTGGCCTGATCATAGCTTACTGTAACCTTGAATTCCTGGGCTCAAGGGATCCTCCTGCCTCAGCCCCCTGAGAAGCTGGGACTACAGGAGTGCATCACCAAACCTGGCTAATTTTTTTTACTTTTTGTAGAGATGGGGGTCTTGCTATGTTGCCCAGGCTGGTCTTGAACTCCTGGCCTCAAGTGATCCTCCCACCTTGGCCTCCCAAAATGCTGGGATTACAGGTATGAGCCACTGTACCAGGCAGAGACTAGGCTTGAAATTGGCATAGCACCAATTCTGTCATATTTCATGGTTCAAAGCAGTCACAGGGCAGCCCGGAATCAGGAATAATGGAAACATATCCCTCCTCCCAAGGGCAGGAGTGTCAAAGAATCTGTGGCCATCTTTGACCCACCACATGGGGGCTGCATACATATAGAATGTGTGGAACTGGAGCAACAAAAAGGACAGGTGGGGGAAAGATGTTTCCTCTCTTTGCTTCCTAGCTAGGAATCGCAGTTTTCCGGAGGGAGGCAGGGTTATCAGAAGTACTGAGCTTCCTTTTTTGCTGTCACCCAAGGAAAATGTTCTGCTATACCAGGGCAACACTGAGGTTTGTGTTCTCCTTCATGCTTTTGGTTCAAAATAAAACTCTTGTTAAAGTGCTTAGGAACACTGATGGTAGGTGCACTGGAAACATTTAAGTGGGTAATGTCTGAAGGATACTTTGGAGATGATATTGGCAAGTTTCCAAAGAAAGAATTGGGAACATTTCTCATTTTCTCTGCTGTATCACACAGCTGTGCCAATGACTAAACAAGCAATGGATTATGCAGGTTTTGAAAACTTTTCAGGTTTTTCTTTTGTGTTGAGCAGAGTTGGGAGGGGACAGAATTGTTTTTTTTTGGTTTAATTTAACTACATTTAATTTCCTTTGTCTCTATGTTTGATGTAATACACAAGATCCCAGCAAAAGCTTTAGTAAAAATGATAGCAATAGTACGTGGCTCATTATTGTAGATGTGATACTATACTGGCAGTGTCATGGGGTCCTTTTTCAGGCACTCATTTAATGTAACTAATTTTTGAAAAGATAATATGTGCATATAGTACAAATTTTAAGGGAACAATAGGGTATAGAATAAAAATATCTCCCACATTTCTATTCCTGAGTTCCCCCCGTCCCTTCCTCAGAGGCATTCTTTTTTGTATATCCTTCCAGACAAATCCTATACCTATACAAATACCCACTTTTTTTGTGTGTGTATAATTATAGCATATATAATTATATATCCTTTCCCCTCACGAATAGAAGGATACTGCATACTCTTTTGCACCTTGCTTTTTCATGAAACAGTATCTTGGAAATTGTTCCATACCAGTAAATATAGATTAACATTTTTTCCCAAGAGCTACATAGTATTTTTTTGCATGAACATACAATCAACCTTCTTTTTTTTTTTTGAAACCAGTTTCTTCATGATGGATATTTAGGTTGTCTCTAATCTTTTGCTATCATAAATAAAATGAATAGTCTTGGGTGTACATATTTGTGCATATGTGTGATCATATCTAGAACGGAATTGTCGGATAGAGGGGTATGAACATTGTAATTTTGGTATCTATTACCAAATCATCCTCCATAGAGATTTTTTTTTTTTTTTTGAGACAGAGTCTCACTCTGTTGCCTGGGGCTAGAGTGCCGTGGCGTCAGCCTAGCTCACAGCAACCTCAAACTCCTGGGCTCAAGCAATCCTACTGCCTCAGCCTCCCAAGTAGCTGGGACTACAGGCATGTGCCACCATGCCTGGCTAATTTTTTTTTCTATATATTTTTAGCTGTCCAATTAATTTCTTTCTATTTTTGGTAGAGACGGGGTCTCGCTCTTGCTCAGGCTGGTCTTGAACTCCTGAGCTCAAATGATCCACCCGCCTCGGCCTCCCAGAGTGCTGGGATTACAGGCGTGAGCCACCAAGCCCAGCCCCTCCATAGAGATTTTATTATAACTGTTTATGTTCTGCTACTCAGCTTTTGTTTTAGATCCTGGGGATTGTCCATGGAATTTGTTATAAGGAAGTCAAAGATGAGGAAACAGCTATGAAATTGAACAAGAAAAGACTTACTCTTGGCCCTTGATTAAGTTGATTATCCTTTCTTTGACCTCAGTTTTCTTATTTGTCAAATGAATATTTAGAGTAGATTATCTTAGAATAATTCTTGGATCCAAAATTATTCGATTCTGTGAAATTCCTTTCACTTTTTATAATGTAACAAAAAGTCCTATGGAGGAACAGTTACATGATTTGCAAGTCCCTGTGCAAAATGAAAAGGCAGGTTCCCTGTTCAAAAGTTATTAAGAATTTAAAGATGGCCACAGCAGAGCATTAAACCAAGTGTGGGCCCTTCTATAATAAATACAGGGATCCCGTGCAACTGTACAGGCGGTTAAGTCCATGAAGCTGGCCCTGCTCTCATAATGACTCTTGCCTCCAAATCAATGGCTTATTTCTACTTAAATATTTGGTGGCAGTTTGACATAGACATGTGGTTGAGATGCCCACCATCCTTTTCTAAGAAAAGCTGTCTTGGTCCGCACCCTCTTTAGCACAAGGAAGCTGCCCTAAAGTGTACCTTGTGTGATGGGCACCCACTGATTGGACCAGAGTCAACCACCTGACCGAAAGGCAACCATTTCATAGGCTGGCGACTGGCTTGTATGGTGGTTTGGCAGGAAAAGCTCTGACCAATGGGAGTTAAGTAATTATATTGGTAAACACACTCTCTTGCTCTCTCGTTTGAGCTGAGAAAATGGAGAGGATCAGCTGGCTGGGTTTGGGGTTAGGAGTTGGCGACAGTGCGGGTACATAGGTAGAGAAAGAAGAAGCCATACATATTGCCATGTGTAACTGAACAGTGAACCCTCATTACCTGAGGTAGCCTAAGTGAATTCATTTCTGTCCTTTGCTACCCAAAGAGCATAATTACCCCAGTGTTATGCTAGACCATAGCTTCAGCCTGTTAGCGATTAAGCCATCTAGGGAGTGTGGATTAAGAATAATTAAAAGTATGGAAATAGAAAAGTAGCTCCCAAACCCTATTTTCTCCCTCATCTGCCAGCTACTGCATCAGAATCAGCTGGCTGAGCGGCCTGTGTTGGCCAAGTGAGGGGTGATCTGAGCTGGTTGAGTGGTGCCCTTCTGACTTTTTCCTGCTTCATTTATTCATGTCTTAGCTGACTTTCTTACGTATCCCTAGGACTGTTTTCTAAAAACTTCTTCTAAGTTATTCTTGACATCTTGTTCTACTTCCAGTGGAGTAGCCCTAGGAAAAATGTAGCTGTCAAATGTGCAAAAAGACACACGTTTTCTTGGTATCTATCTTTTTCTTTCTGCTGGACTATGCTAATGGATCCCTGGAGTCTGCAGCAGGCTGAGGCAGGAGCTGGACTGACCTTTCCAGCCCTTTTGCAGTTTAGCCATGCTAAGGAAAGAATTTCAATATAGTCACTACCCAAGCCCTAATTATGGAATATCTATATAATCGCTTGATGCTTTTCTCTTTCCTTCATGGTTCAATAGAGGCTGAGTTTGTTGGTCTTCAGATGAATAACCAACTAATTTGGTCAGGAATGCCATATAACTTATCGTTGACAGGAATTTGCTTTCTAGGATGCATTAAAATCTGTGGTGTGTGGGCTCATTGCTTATAATAACATATACTGCACAGAGTAGCCTATTTAAATGAGGCATGCATTAAACTGCACCATGCAAAATGGATCCCAATTCATGTGAATCACTGCAGCCTGAGTACCTTGGATAAACCTGAGATAGGAGTTGCAGTGCTTATCTTCCTTACAGGTGCCTCTTGGGGCACAGTTTAGCTGCGTTTTGGGGGTAAACTAGGAAAACAAATTGCCCAGTTGGCATTAAACATGGAAAAAGGGACATTTCTGTCTGCCTTTACATTAATGCACTGCCTTCAATGTTCTGTCCTGAAAGGGCCCAGGTCTGGGAAGGAAACAAGGGTGAAAGGCCTGGAGTTCTATGTTCTTCTAGCCTGGGGCACCAGCTGTACTTTCCCAACACCCAACGGATACCTTGGTGAGCACTTGTGCATGGGTGCAGGGACTGGCTTGAGCCTGTGGGCTATCTGGGGTGATAACCGTGGGAATATGCTCGAGCCCTGTGTGGCCAACATCTCTGTACACGGGAATGGAAAAAGTGAACCTGGTAATATTTCCAGGTTTATTTTGCTGGGAATTCCAAGAACTGAATCCTTTCCATGTCTGTTTTCTCTTCATAAAATGGAGATGTTAACATTGACATTACCCTAAATGCTGAGACATAACCCCCACATACATTATTGTAATACCTTTTGTTTAAATGAAATGTATCTAGGTTTTTGAAAAGAATAAAAATTGAAACTCAATTTTTTTTTTTAGTAGAAGCACTAATATTTGTGGATATCTGGCTGGTTGAAAAGTAGATCAGAAACACTTATCAAAGTCTGATCACAGGAACAAACTGGGATGGATATATATATATATATTTAAATTTATTAGGAGGGCACAGTATTAACAGAAGAGTGGGTGGAGTAGACCAGGAGAATGCCATTTATTTAGGCATTTAAAGCATTGTTGGTGAACTACATCCTAAGAGTCACAAACACCACCTTGCAATAGGAGGTGTGAGGGGGAAAAAACTCCTGTGGATTAGTGCCTGATTATCCTGAGGAAATCCAGAGGTAACATTAATGGCTAATTCCTAGGATGCAGGGGGATTAATGGCAGATTACCACAGTGCTCTCTAGTAGAAGCAATTTGGTTTAAATTTTATCATTTCTATTTTCCATTTGGTTATGAGAACATTCTCATAAACTTACATATTTCACAGCCCACATGCTAAGCGCTGAAGCAATGTCATTTAATATACAACCAAATATAGACCTGTCATTGAACATTACCCATTTATACAGAATCATAGTTTCTTCTAAAAAGATCCTCAAAGAGAACAAAGTAAATGGTGTAAACAGGACATAGGCTTTTCTCGGGTGCCATGGAAGTCTCCTGCCTCTTTACGAGGCCACCAGGACGCTGCAGTTGGCAAGTGATGTGGCTTCCGCCCCCAGAGGCAAGGCTGGCGATGGCCGCCCACATGAGCCCACAGGTTCTGGTGCAAACCAAGAGACAGCATGCAATTTGTGGATTCTACTGTTCCCTGAAATGTCAATGAACAGTAGAAATTAGGCAAAATTGTGAGAAATTCCAGAGGTCAGAATGAATAAGGGAATTGGGCAATATGGTGGAATACTCTCCTTAAGAATCTGCCCCACCACTATTTAGCTTGGTTACAGAATGTTCAAACATAAAAGAACATAGGATAAAAAGTAAACATCTAACATCTCATCCCTCTTGAATTTTACTCCCCTCCCCGGAGATAACCACTATTTGGTGTTTTGTTTTCTTTGTACCTAGACCTTTCCCCCCCAAATATATGTACGTATTCAAGTGTGTAGGTTTCTAAAAAAAAGTAAATGGGATGATACTGCCCACAGTGTCTTGTCATTTAGCAATATGTCTTAGTACAAATAGGTCAACTGCATTCTTTTAAAACTGTAGTATTGTTCTCCTTCAGCTGGACATTTAACTTTCTCTACTATAAACAATGCTGCAGTGAATATCCTTCCTTATGCTTCTTTGTGCACAGGTGTAAGCATTACTCTAGTATAGGGGCTTACTAGTGGAATTTCTGGGCAGAACTGTATGTATATTTACAATATTGACAGATACTGCCAAATTGCCATCTAAAAGAATACTCATTTTTATTCCCACCATCAGTGTATGAGAGCACCTATTTTTCCTATATCCTTGACAACTCTGGATATTATCAATCTTGTTAATTTTTGCCAATGTGGGGGATATGGAAGAATAACTTAGTTGTTTTATATTTCCTTGATTAGTGAATGTTGAGCATATTTTCCTGTACTAGTTGACCATTGCATTTGTTCTTCTGTGAAATGTCTATTCTTGTTCATTGTGCATTTTTTCTATTGTTTTTTATTTTATTGACTTAGAGTCACTCTTTATGTATTTTCTGGATATAAATTACTTGGATTTTATGTATTTCGCATATTTTATACACTTTGACGTTTGTCATTTTTCTTCAACCTCGGTGTCTTATATTGTAAGGAGGTTTATGTAGTCAAATCTGTCAGTCCTTTATGGTTTAATGATTTTATACTCACTCCAATATAATTAAAATATTTTCCGTAATGTTAATATTTTATAGGTAAAAAATTATTTAATCTTTTAATGAATCTGATATGTAGTTTTGTGCAATGTGTGAGATAGTCAAACTTTTCTTTTTTTCTAGAACAAATTCTCATTTTTCAGACACACCCACCTCTGATACATCCCATATGTTTCTCTGTGACACCTTGGAATTATGGATCCTTAGGACGTCTGTAAGAGAACTTCCTGAAATTGCATGCAGAATTTTGTGTGATATGTTTAGCTGTATTTTTTCCTGCGGAGAAATCCACAGGAAAGGTTAGGAAGACCTGCGTGACACCCTTTCTCCCACCTTCCACTGGTAAGTACCAGTGAGCAGCTTTGTTGCCACATCCCTTTCCAAACTCCTCCGTTCATTTCTTCAATTCTTCTCATATAGTACCAGCAGGGTTTTCTAATTAACCCATTCAACAAATGTCAAGTGAGTACCTATTACATTAGGTATGATATCAACAAAGCTCTCAACTGGCTGATTGTCTAGTTGGGGAGACAGACACATAACCCAACATGTTAGAATACCATTGTGTTATTATAATGGTGTGTGCAGAGGGCTGTGAATGTTTATAAGAGAGAGCAAGTCTAGATTTTGTGTGTGTGTGTGTGTGTGTGTGTGTGAGCATGCAGTCATTTCAGAAAGATCATTCTGGCACCAGCATGGAGAATAAAGAGAAAACAAAGGGACCAGTTAGGAAGCTGGTGGAGAAACAGGGGAGAAATATTAAGGATTGAACTGAAGCTGTGTCAGCGGAGAAAGAATGGGTGTGAGAGATTTGGGACTGGAATTATTTGTTGAGCTATTGAATATGGGGATTAGCAGGGAATTAGAAGTCAGTAATAATTGCCAGGTTTCTGGCTTGGGTGACTGGTTGGTTGGTGGAGTCATTGCTGAAACAGGAAACAGACTGAGGGCCAGATTTAAAAGAAAAGTTGTTGAGTTTTGCAAATCTGCAGCATTATATATTGATATAGAGACAGAAGTGGATGTGATCACCCTGAGTGGGGGTATAGACAGAGCAAAGATCTGGGGAATATCAATGTTTTAGAGGTTCATGGAGAAAGGGGAAGGTTAGTAGGTTGAGAAAGAGAGAGACGAAGAAAATCAAGAGACAAAATCACAGAAGACAGGGAGGAGAAAGTTTCAAGAAGGAAGAAGGGGTCAACAGGTTGAAATGCTGCAGATTAACCACTTGAGATAAAGACAGAAAGGGGCCCACTGGTGGGGCAGTCTGGAGACCATTGGGGCCTCCTGAGAGCACTTTCTGAGGGGTTCCTGAGAGGAGAAGCTGGTAGGAGATGAGGTACGATGGGGGGATGGCATTGGAAGAGAAAATGGAAAGTGGGGTGGTAAAGACAGCGCATGCAGACAAATTTTGCCCAAAGCTTCACTGTGAGGGTGTGCTGGTAGCTAGAGAGGTGTGTGGAAAAACTGCTATTCATTTCCTCTGTAGAGGAGTCATGTTGTAAGGCTATTCGTGAAGCTACATGAAGTTAATCCCAGACCTAATGAATTCAGTTATCTGGTAGGTACGCTTTATTCTTGAGAGGCTCGATGGCCAAACTCGATAAAGATTTTCTTTGACTGATATTCAGGGTGTTAAAAATATTTCACAACTGAACTGGGCGCTGACCAATCAGAAAAAAGCTATAACTTATGAGAACAGATGCTGGCTATAAACAACTGGTAGGGTCGTACCAAAGAGCATCGTCTCTGCTCCTATTCCTGGGTAGTTATCCAGGTTTGTGTACATGGATGTCTTTCTCAGAAATACTTTGATCAAAAGGAATGACTTTCTGGTTGCATTAGTAGGATTTCTAGGAGCCCCAAAGGACCAGATCACAGAACTTGTAACTAGCATTGCAAAATGTATGCAAACCCTTCTCCAAAATTAGATTGAAGGCCACATTTGTAATCTAAAGCCTTGGAGGCCAAACAAAACAAACAAATAAAAACAAACCAGAAAAGCAAATAGGAACACTGAAAAATTTTGTTTTTCTCCCCCTAAAAACTAAGATTAACAGTTATGTGATAAGCTGCCGAGGAAGAACAAAATAAATGTAACACATTCTAAGTAAGAATTATAAGGGCAAGAAAGATTTCAGTTTCAAATGGTAATTTCATTTTGAGCTGTAATGAGCAAAATGTTAGGAACAAAATGGACTTTTTCTATAGCAGAGCACATGTGAAAGTGAGATTTCTGTCTCCTGATGTTCTTTCAGTGACAAGTGCTAGGGTCAGGATTTAAGATGATATGAGCTTGCAGCCTCTTGTGCGCGCTCTGTGTTTTTACGATTGCATGACGTGCAGGGGCTGAGGCCTACAGCTTTAAAAAGTAGATGTGCTTTATCATTTTAACTCAAGATGACTACTCATTTTTTTCCTTTGATAAGTATACAATCTTGTATTATTCCAGGAAATAATTTTTTCAAATAGGAACTGCAGCATATTTTTTCCTTTTGACAAATGCTGTATAGATAAACCTCTCAGCATAATTGGCCCTCTTTCAAAGATTTTTGTGCAGAGTATTTATAGTGAAATGTAAGTCTGTCTGGTATATAAACAGAGTTAATTACAGCTATTATACTTTCCTTTACACTTCTCCGTGATTGCTTAGAATGTCATGTCTCAATATACTTTCAAGAAAATTGGAATTTAAAAGTTCATTTTGAAAAGACGGAAGACAGAAATGAGAATTCCGTGGATGGATAAAGTGCTTAATGTTCTTTTCGTGGGTAGAGTCAATAATATTATCTTTCTTGGGTAAAGAGAAAGAAAAACTATGTTTGTTTACCTAAACTTAGTGTCTGTTGTCATTGTTATTTTTTTGGTCAAATTCTTTTATTTTAGTTGTGTGTTGGAGTGACTATATAAAATAAATCAGAACCTGAGCAAGAGTAAGACCCTGTCTCTACAAAAAACGAAAAAATTTAGCTGGGCATGGTGGCACGTGCCTGTTGTTCCAGCTACTCGGGAGGCTAAGGCAGGAGGATCACTTGAGTCCAGGAGTTTAGGTTACAGAGAGCCATGATGATGCCACTGCCCTCTAGCCTGGGTGACAGAGCAGGACCCAGTCTGAAAAACAAACAAACAAATAAACAAAAACAAAAACAGAAGCAGACTCAATTGGTGCCGTCTCTTAGGCTGGGAAAAAAATGTTCTTACCACAAAAATATAAGAAAAGGAAGAAATATCCATAGTTAGGCTGGGCATGGTGGCTCATGCCTGTAATCTTAGCACTCTGGGAAGCTGAGGTGGGAGGATAGCTTGAGCTCAGGAGTTCCAGACCAGCCTGAGCAACAGCGACACCCCATCTCTACTAAAAATAGAAAAAATTAGCTGGGCGTGGTGGCATGCTCCTGTATTCCTAGCTACTGGGGAGGCTGAGGCAGGAGGATTGCTTGAGCCCAAGAGTTGAGGTTGCTGTGAGCTAGGCTGATGCCACTACACTCACCCAGGCAACAGAGTGAGACTCTGTCTCAAAAAACAAAAACAAACAAAAAGCAAAAAAACAAATATCCATAATCAACATTTTATCTATAGATATGATATTGTTACTTGACAATGTTTCTAACTCTCTTTTTCCAGGCACATCAATCTGAGGGGACAGGCTTGGGAAACCAAGATGAGCATGAAGGTCACAAATAGTTTTGACCTTGAGTGAGCACTTACCAGGCAGAATCACTGGGACCTCAGTTCTTTCCTTTCTCTTCCACCTTCCAAACTCTCTTTCTTTCTTTGGCCTAGTCCTGACTGATGCACATGTTCTCTGAAGACTCCCAGCCTCTCCAACAACTGTTCTGCTACTGCCAGTGTGCTCTTCGTTTGGGGATTGGTGGCCTCAATGGGAGTTCATGCCTTTTACCTTGATGACCTCTCAGTGCCTGTGTACTGAGCCCTCTCACTCTGTTTCCTCACCAGTATTGCTGTTCTCTAAGTAAAGAGCAGCCCAAAGGGAAGTCTGGATCTTTCTGTCCTTCTAAAACTGTTCTAAGGAACTTTTGACAACCAATCCCAGGACTGGGTTGAGAACATTTAAATGGCACTGAACAGTGCTACAAAATTTCCCCTTTTTATTAGCACCAAACTACTGTCTTATAGAGGACATTGGGTGCTTTAGTAGTCTCATGCTTTGATGAGGGTTTTTCTAGCTACCTAAAGACTCTTCTGTAAGAGATTGGGGGCAGTTTTAGAGACTCTGCCAGTTGGTCCCCTTGGCCAGGGAACCCATAAATACCTCAGGTACAAAGACTCCCTGAGAACTGATTCTGCTCTGATGTTGCTCAGGAGATGCTGATGTAAATTAAATCCCACTTCTGAAGACCTTTTGGAACATTTTTTTTTTTTTTTTTTGAGACAGAGTCTTGCTCTGTTGCCCTGGCTAGAGTGCTGTGGCGTCAGCCTAGCTCACAGCAACCTCAAACTCCTGGGCTCAAGCGATCTTTCTGCCTCAGCCTCCTGAGTAGCTGGGACTACAGGCATGGGCCACCATGCCCGGCTAATTTTTTCTATATATTTTTAGCTGTCCAATTAATTTCTTTCTATTTTTGGTAGAGACGGGGTCTCGCTCTTGTTCAGGCTGGTCTCGAACTCCTGAGCTCAAATGATCCACCCGCCTTGGCCTCTCAGAATGCTAGGATTACAGGCATGAGCCACCGTGCCTGGCCTGGAACATTTTAAAAAGGGAAATTCTTCCATAAATATGCTGACTTGATATTTCACTTAAATACCTTGAGTCTTAATTAAACCAATCTTCAGCCATTTTCTTTTTTTTTTCAGCCATTTTCTGAAGCAATTCTCTAGGTGTATCAATAGCTCTATTTTCTGCAAATGGTAATGAGATTGTAGAAATTAGACTTTATTGGGTGCCTGACCACATTGCTAGTCCTATCATAATCTCTCCCCCATCCTGATCTTTTACTTTGCATTACCAGAGTTTACGTCAGACAGTCCTAACTGCATAAGTTGATTTCATTATGGCTTTCCTCAGTCAAGAGCATTTACTGAATGTCTGCATGGCTGGTACCAGATGCCATAAGAAATTATGAGTCTCTGTCTCAAAACCTTTGTAGTGTAGTTGACCCTGTTGGGTCAGGCAGAGGCTAGGGTGTAGTCTCCAGGACACGAGAGGTCACATGTTTTATCAGTCCAAGAGGTGAAAAAGACCTGCAAGATAGACTTGCAGGAGTGTAGCATTTAAAGAGGAAGGTAGTATAGTGTAATATTTCAGACTATGGGCTTTTAAGTCAGATCTGGGTCCAAATTTTTGCTCCATCATCCATTAGCTGTGTGCCCTTAGGCAAATTTCTTAAACTTTTTGTACCTTAGTTTCCTTTTCTGTAATACACAAGTAATAATATAGTATTACCTTATGTAGACTTATCTTAGGTTTAAATGGAAAAAAAAAAAGCCTTATCATGGAGCCCGAAACACAAAAAGTGCCCAATAAATGATAGCCTTCGTATTAAGTAGCCTATTGACCTTTTCTTGAGGTCTGCTTGTCCCAAGAAGGGCTGAAAGACAGGGCTGAAAGACAGGAATAACGACAGAGGTATTGAACATGCAGACTATGCCACAGGGAGGTGCATTTTTTCTATTGAGAGTCGCTGACCCCTGATAGAAAAGGATCAATTAAAGGCCTTGTAAAAAAAAGACTAATTTGCTTTTCTCTCTCAGGGAAATATAAAATATTGAATTTACCTACTTTCACGAACAAGAAACATAGCACTCTACTCAATAAATACCTTGAATAGATTTCTAGAACTTTAAGGGACCTCAGAGACCATCCAGTATAATTTCTTTAATTTAATAGATGAGACAGCTGAGGGCCAGAAATATAAACTGACTTTGCCATAATTACCCTCCTTCACCATGACAGCCCACGGGAATAAACCGTTTACTTCCAAGTCTAACTCCTAGCATTTTCCTACTATATGATGTACCTCGTTGGTCAGTAAAAAAACTTGGGGAGGAAGAGAGAAAGAAGAAACTGAGAAGAGGGAGAGAGAAGTTAAAGGAGTTAGGAAGAGAATGAGGGAGGTAGAAAGAGAAGAAAGTACAGAGAGAGCATGAGGAAAACAAGAAACAAGGTGGGCATTTCCAACGGCAATAAGATTTCATTCAATGTATGTCATGCCAAGCTAACTTGCTTTTTGATGGGGTTCTGTCATTCTGAACGAACATCTGAATGAATGACATGATCGCATCGCCTGCTGGGAGTCTGTTGTGATAATCCAGGAGTCAAATGTTAACGACTTGGACTATGATGACAGCAATAAAGATGGTCCCAGAGGTTGCATTTGGGATGTATTTCAGAGAGAAAGGGGGATATATTGTTGAATTGGATGTTGGGAGATAAACAAATGGAAGGGTAAAGGATGAATCCAAACTTTTTGACCTGAGTCATTAGATGGATGGTGATATCATTGACTGAGAGGGGTAAGTCTTTGCTGTGTTTGATATGCCCAAGAAAAATCCTGAGTATAGGGCTGGATGTTTGCGTCTAGAGCTCAGGAAAGAGAGCAAGACTGGAGATATAAATTTGGGAGTTGTCAGTATAAAGATATTTATGGTACTGGATGAAATCATCTAGGGATAGAACGAAAATAGAAAGGAGGGGAATGCTGAGGCCCGAGTCTAGAGTATTCCATCTGTTAGAAGGCTAGCAGAGGAGGGGTGCCAGCAAATGAGACACAGGAGTTATCGGTGGGGAATATTCTGAAGATATGGGTTATTGGGGTTTTAGCAAGTAATTTGGTAGAATCATTTATAATAGGAAAATGGAATGTAGAATAATGTGGGCTGGATTGTGGGACAGGTAGGTGGGTTAGGACTGTGTTTACCAAAGTAGTGTTGAAGAAGGGATTAGTGGGAACTTGAAGATCTGTGAATGAGTACCTTGTCTTGTTCCTGTCCCAGGAACCTGATTGAAACCTTTTGAGTAGAAAGAATTTGGTCGGATTTGCAGTGATACAGAGATGGAGAAATAGTTCCCATGTCAGATTGATTAGTAGATTTTGAAAGACCTGGCAAGCCATAGTAGATACTCTGGGTAGAAACCAAGGGCCTGGCTTACAAGGGTGGCTGTGGGAGTGAAGGACTAGATTCTAGAGATGCTTGAAAAGGAAGAATTGACAGGAGTTTGTGACTGACTGGATGTAGGGGATGAAGGAAAAAAGAGAGGCTGGAATGATTCGAGGCACTGTAATTAGTTTATGTGTTTAGTGTATGAAGGAAGAATAATTTACAAAACCCAAACACGAGTTAGTAACTCATTCTTTGCCAGAACCATTAGTAACTCTAATAGTTTGAATTTATATACTTTGTTCTGAAGTGATAATAAAAATTTAGTAAAAATAATTATAGCGAATTGGCTCTTCCTACCTTAAAAGATTACTAATTAACCAATTAATGTGTTTCTGTTTGCATAAAAGCTGATAGCAGAAGCCAAATGGCATAAGATCAGTTTGGGCTTCACTTTTTGATGGTTTGCCAGTTGAATATTGATACGACTGCATTTATTTATGAGATTGCTGCTCATTTGAATTGCCCTGTGAGGGCTTGAGTTATTTTACTGAACCATTCTCTCCTGCTTAACTAAATGACATTAATCGTACCCTTCAGAAAGTGGTGACTTTCAGCCAAGTAGAGATATCTGCCCTGTACTGAAGATGCTCTTAGTGATTGGAATGTGTGAGTGCCTTGCCTGAAAGACCCGGAGTTTTTCCATGCCCCAGAGACTTTGCTAAGCTTCTGAATTGTGTTCACTCGGTAGGAGAGCCACGTTCAATTTTCTTAAGGGAAAAAAAAGTGTTTCAAGCACTTATTTATATAAGCACTCATTTCCATATAATCATTTTCCTACCCTAGTTTGAACTCAGGTATTTCCTTGAAAGGAATGAGTATTATTGCTTTAAAAACTATCAATTTTTGACTTTTATGAAATTAGTGCAAGTTTGAAAGTTTTACTATATATGTCATTTTGTGCACTTTACACCTAATTTGCTTATATAAGAACATCAGCCTCTTAAACTGAGAGAAAGGCTTCTACCTCCCCCTGCCAAGTTCTGAACATGATGACATCTATTTAGATGAATTTAATAAGTATTAGAATAGTAGAAATTTAGAGCTGGAGAGGAAATTAGATATTACCTATTCTACTTCCTTCCTTTTTCAGATGAAGGAACAGAGGTCTAAAGAGGTGAATTACTTGGCCAAGTTCATACGCCTAATCTGTGACAGAGATGCAGTGTTCTCACAATGTCCTGTCAGATGGTACATGATGTTTTTACATTACTGGTGATATTAACTTTGATCACTTGATTAAGGTGCTGTCTGTCAGGTTTTTCCACTATAAAGTTATTCTTTTTCCTTTTGTAATTATTAAGCATTTTTGTGGGAGGTACTCTTGAGACAATGTATATATTTCTTTCCTCATCACATTTTTATTGACTATTATCCATTGATGCTTCTTGGTTGAATTAATTTTTACTGCGTTGTTTACCAAATGGTGATTTTCTAATTCCATCATTCCTTCTACAAAGAATACTTTGAACTTTACTATAAGGAAACGTTTTCTCTTTCCTCATTTGGACTTGTATTAGTTTGGACGCATTGATTTCGGTTTTATTCAATGGGTTATAATCTATTTTTATTACTACTTTTTTGATGTTTAAATTGTCCCAGATAGGCTGGTGGGAAGTACTTTAAGCTCATTCCTATGTCCTTTGACATGTCTCCGTAATTTTATTTTACTCATTTAATTTTTTTCATTGTGGCAAAATATATATAACATAAACTTAACTATTTTCACTGTTTTATTTATTTATTAATTATTTCTGTTTTTAAGAGATGAGGTCTTGCTCTGCCCTGCAGGCTGCCGTGCAGTAGTGCAATCATAGTTCACTGCTGCTTCGAACTCCTGGGCTCAAACGATCCTCCCCGCTTAGCCTTCTGTGTAGTTGGAACTACAGGTGTGCTCCATAATGCCTGGCTACATTTTAACCATTTTAAAGTGTACAATTCAGTGGCTTTAAGTATATTCATGACATTGTGCAACCATCACTACTCTCTAATTCCAGAAAGTTTTATCATCACCTCAAATGGAAACCCATACTCATTAAGTGTTCTCTCCCCATTTCC
>RJWJ010007042.1:0-59390 GCA_004363605.1 Indri indri | reverse complement strand
GGCTTCTTTCACTCAGCATAATGTTTCAAGGTTCATCCACGTTGTAGCATGTATCACTACTTCACTTCTACTTACAGCTGAAAAATTTTCTATTGCGTACATATGCCACAATCCGTTTATGCACTCGCCATTGAGGGACAAGGGCTGTTTCCAGCTTTTGGGTGTTGTGAATAGTGCTGCTATGAACATGCATGTACATATACTTGTTTGAATACCTGTTTTTAATTCTTTTGGGTATACACCTAGAAGAGAAATTGCTGGGTTATATAGTAATTCTACATTCAGCATTTTGAAGAACCACCAAACTGTTTTCCTTAGTGGCTGAACCATTTTGCATTCCCACCAGCAGTATGCTAGGGTTTTAATTTCTCCATACCCTCACCAACACCGGTTATTCTCCCTTTCTTTGGTTATCACCATGGCAGTGGGTGTGCAGTGATATTTCACTGTGGTTTTGATTTGCATTCCCTAATGGATAGTAATGTTGAATTTTCATGTGCTTTTCGGCCATTGGCCATTTGTATGTCTTCTATTGGAGAAATGTCTACTTAAGCTCATTGTCTATTTTTAAATTGGGTTACTCATCTTTTTAATTACTGAATTGTAACAATACTTTACATTAATATATTCTGGATACTAGATCCTTATCATATATATGATTTGCGTATATTTTCTCAAGTCTATAGATTGTCTTTTCACTTTCTTGTTAATGTCTTTTGATGCACAAAAGTTTTTAATTTAGACAAAGTCTAATTAATTTTTTTTTTATTGCTCACTTATGTGTTTGGTGGCATATCTAAGAATCCGTGATCAAATTCAAGGTCAGGAAGCCTTACTCATATGGTTTTTTCCTAAGGCTTTTATGATTTAGCTCTTGTATTTTGGTTATTTATTTATTTTGAATTAATTTTTGTATATAGTGTGAGGTAAGGATTCACTTACAGTGGATACCCAGCACCATTTGTTGAAGAGATAATAGTTTCTCCATTGAATGGTCATGGCATCCTTGTCAAAAATCAATTTGACATTAGATGTATGTGTTATTTCTGGGCTCTCAATTCTATTCTATTGATTTATGTCTGTCTACCTTTTTGTCAGTACTCCCTGTTTGGATAACTAACTTTAAAGTAAGTCCTGAAATCAGGAAATATGAGTTCTCCAATACTGTTCTTCTTTTCAAGATTGTTTTGGCTATTCAGGGCCCCTTTCAAATCCATATACATTTGAGGATTGGCTTTTCAATCTCTACAAAAAAAAGCCATTGGGATTTTGATAGGGACTTGAATCTGTAGATCACTTTAATTTTTATTACCATCTTAATAATAATATTGTCTTCCAATCCATGAACATGAGATGTTTTTCCACTTATTTAGGTCCTCTTTATTTTCTTTCAGCAATGTTTCATAATCTTCAGTTTATAAGTCTTTTATCTCCTTGAGTAAATTTATTCTTAGATATTTTATTCTTTTGGATGCTATTATAGATGGAATTGTTTTTTATAATTTTCTTTCCATATTATTCATTTTCAGTGTATAGAAACACAACTTGAGCCTGTACCCTGTAACATTTCATAATTTGTTTATTAGCTGTAGTAGTGTTTTTGTTTTTTATTATTTTTTTTTTTTAGATTTTTATATGTAAGATTAAATCATCTATGAATAGAGATTATTTTACTTCTTCCTTTCCAATTTGGATGCCTTTTATGATGTTTCTTATGCTTTTTTCTGTTGATGCCCTTTATAAGGATCAGGAAATTCACTTCTATTCCAAGTTGGCTGGAAAAAAATGGATGCTGGATTTTGTCAAAGGCTTTTTCTCTGTTGAGATGATCATACAGTTTTGTGGGGTTTTTTAGTTTGTTAATATGGTAAATTACATCAATTGGTTTTGGATGATAAGTTAACCTTGCATGTCTGGCAAAAACCCCACATAATCATGTTGTCTATTTGTTTTTATATTTTGTTGGATTTGACTTGTTAAAAAGTTTAAATAATTTTGCATCTATTCATGAGGGATAAATTGGCTTATAGTTTTCTTTTTTTGTAATGTCTCTATGTAGTTTTAGTATCGGAATAATGCTGGTTCATAGAATAAGTTGGAAATTATTCTATTTTCTTCAGTTTTTTGAAGGTATTCTGTGGAATTGTTCTGTGGAATTACTTCTTTCTTAAATGCTTGGTAGAATTTATCGGTTATCACATGGACCTGCAGTTTTCTTTGCAGGTAGATTTTTAATTAAAAATTCAATCTCTTTGATATATAATAGGGCTATTCAGGTTATACATTTCTTTTTGATTGAGCTTCATTAGTTTTTATCTTTCCATGAATTTTTTCATTTAAGTTGTCAAATTCATTGGTATAAATATCTGCAGAATTTATAGTGATGTCACCTCTCTCATTCCTGATATTTGTAATTTGTATCTTCTCTCTCTGTCTGTAGCTAGAGGTTTATCAATTTTATTGGTCTTCCCAGAAAAAAAATCAACATTAAGTTCCATTTATTTTTCTCTATGGTTTTTTTGGTTTTGATTCCATTGATTTTTTTTTTCCTGATCTATATTATTTTCTTTCTTCTCCTGACTTCAGTTCTCATTAGCTCTTTCTTTTCTTGTTTTTTAAAGTGGAAACCGAGGTCATTGGTGGGAGGCATTTCTTCTTTTCCAATACGTGTATTTAGTTTTAACGTTTCCCCCTAAGTACTGCTATGCTTAAACTCATTCTATAAGTATACTATTATACTATATAGTATCACTATACTGCTATAGTAGTACTCCACAAAATCTGATATGTTATGTTTTCATGTTCATGCAGTTCAAAATAATTTTTAATTTCTATTTTGCTCTTTCTTGACCCATGGGTTATTTAGAGATGTGTTGTCTAGTTTCTAAATATTTGGGAATTTTTCTGTTTTGATTTGTAACATTTTCATTATTGTTAGAGAAAATACTTTGTATGACTTGAATTATTTTAAATTTATTGACTTATTTTATGGCCCAAAATATGGTCTATCTTAGTAAATGCTGTATGTGCACTTGAAAAAAAATATATATTCAGCTATTATTGCATGAGTGTTTCAAAATTGGCTCAAATTTGTTGATAGTATTGTTTAATTCTTCCATGTCTTTGCTAATTATCTGTCTTCTTGTTCAATGACCTCTTCCTTTGCAATGTGTTATCTGCTGTTAATACTACCCAGCGTATGTTTCAATTAAGACATTTTTAATAGTAGTTTACATTTCTAGAAGTTCTGCATGGGTCTTTTCTTTATATCTTCTTTATATCTAGTTCTGTTTTTGAACATATGGAGTACAGTTATAGTAACTGTTTTTGTGTGTGTGTGTTGTTTTTTCTGGAGATGGTAAAGACAGCTTCCCTGAAACCTAAAGCATGAGTAGGCATTTGTCATGTGAAGGGAGTGAGAAGGGAGGTAGAACACAGCAAAAAAAATAAAAAAGAAGCAGATTCCAGGTAAAATGAATAGCATACGTAAAGGCCTTTAAGCAGGAAGGAATTTGCAGTTTTCAAGAAATACAGAGAAAGTCAGAATGGGTAGAGCAGAGGGTAAAGAGAGGGGAGTGGGGAAAGATGGTGGCCTCAGGTCACGCAGAACCTTTGAGGCCTGTGCCTCCGTCAGCATCGGCTGTGTTACACTACGATAACAAGTCATCCCCCAGATCTCAGTGGTGCGCAGCACCGAGGGACTGTCTCCTGCTCAGTCACATGTTCACAGGAGGATGACTGTTATTTTGCTCCACATCTTCATTCAGGGACCGGGGCTGAGGAAATGACTCCTGACTGGAGTGCCCCAGCCCGATGGCAGAAGCAGCAGAGCCCTGTTGGAACCATCACTTAGCTTCCAAATGGTCTGTCAGGACTGGCATGTGGCACTTCCACTCACACTTCAGTGACAAAGTAAATTGCGTGGTTGAGCCTAATGTCAATGGGAGAGGGCAGGACTGCAAATATTTGCTACAATAGCGCAACACGCCACATAGTGCTGAGGACCGTAACTGCCATCCAAAGAACACCAGGAAGCCAACTTCAGGTGAACATTGAGCACTGGCCATCATAATGTTCCTCCCTCCCTTCAGATGAGACTGTAGTTTTAGAAACACTCAAGTCAGTTGGAGTCAAAGTCAGAGAAATAAGATGAATGATCACACTAAGCACCATTGTTTGGATCAAAAGCATGATGATATTTTTATACAAGTAAGGAATGATTTTTCTGGGAGATTAAGGTCAAGTTATCATATCATCATTATAATGTTTATAACTGCCTGACATAACTACTTTAAAAGGAGTGACAATTATTTGTATATTTAGCTTCTTATTTATGCTTCTTATGCTTATTTTATTTAAAAAAATCATTATTTTATAACAGTATCTTGAGCACTGTATTTTGCTTACTTCTTTTAAAGACTTAAGAGTTATAACATAAAACTGAATTTTACACTGAATGATATTTAATCTTTCTTTGCAGTTCAGTGAGTTTGAGAACGTGAGTGCTGTTTTTGTCCCAGTGCCTCAAGGGAGGAACAGATAAGCCCCTGGTGAGCTGAGCCAGCCCTCAGACACGGCTGGACATGGTCCTTTGAAGCCAGAATTCCACCTTGTTCTGGGGTTTGAAAAAACACCATTCTCCTCAGGAGAGGAGAATGTCACCCTTAATGAGTATGGGGTCTGTGACAGTCTGGGAAGAAGGAAATACAAATCAGACATGCACTTCTCTTTGAGGAAACAAATCTGGCCTTCTGGAGACCATCTGCACACCAGGTGTGGGGCCATGTTCCAGCAGAGGAAATTGTATTGGAAGCAGGAGGTTTCCTCCCACCACTCCAGGCTAGGTCCAGTGTCCATAAGCACTCTGTTTATACCTCTATTGTAGCACTTGCCAGATCATTTAAATTATCTGGGAATGTGACTGGCTTCCTCATAAACCATAAATTCCCTAAGGGCAGGAACAGGGTCATATCCACCTTGTATCTGCCACCAAGCACAGTACCTGGCAGATACTCAATCAAACAGACGTAGGAAGAGAAGGCCATTGATGTAGCCTTCTATTCCTTGAACAAGCTTGGCAGTGGCTCCCTTAGGAGAGAGTGACTTTCAGTCCTTTCTGGTAATGCCCGGGAAGAGCTCCAGCCATCTGCACACTGTGAAGGAGGCAGGGAGCCAGGAAGCAAGCTGGCAGGAAGGCCCAGGCACAGACCCACCTGGGAGAAGCTCCTGCCAGAGGAGTGGGCAGCGGAACTCACAGGAGAGACCCAGGAATGACAGCAGCAGGGCTTGAGCCAGAACTGGGAGGAAGTTGGGAACTTGAAAGAAAGGCATCAGACCCCGTCCTTGCTTCTTGCTTGATATGAGATGTTTCTTTCATACCTAGTGATTAGTTTGCAAGGAGAGGAGCCCTGGGCTCTCCAGAAAGCTGGATTTTTAGGTGGGAATCAGAACCAAGGAAACCAAGGCCCCCCGTCTCTCTTCCCCTTCTCCAAATGGTCCTGAGCACGTCGGACTCTGAGCTGCTTGTGGTCTGGGACTGTGTCTTACTCATAGTCGTCTCAGACATGGCGCAACAGGGAGCAAAGTTCATACGTATGTCCATACAAACATA
Source organism: Indri indri (assembly GCA_004363605.1). Lineage (NCBI taxonomy): Eukaryota > Metazoa > Chordata > Mammalia > Primates > Indriidae > Indri > Indri indri. Next base: position 53,779 of record RJWJ010007042.1, on the reverse strand, counting down.
TGGAGTGTGGCCTGAAATGAGGACAGAGTCACCCCCAATTTCCTATGTCTTATAAAATTATGAGATTATGTCCTGATTAATTCATACATTTATATACTTAATAGCAGCTTAACAGAAAACTTATCTTTTGTCTCTGTTTCGTAAGAGTAAAAGAAACTAATCACTTATTTGTTTGGATTTGGGGGAAAAAGGATTTTGTTGCATTTTAGAGTCTGGTGAATTAAGTCTAAGAGAGCTCAGTTATCCCTGCGAAGCTAGCCCGCCGCCATAACCACGCAGGACTTCTGCATCTAGTGACTGGATTCATTGACTCCCACCTATTCTGGCCTGCAGCTCCGTCCATCAGGCAGCAATTATTCATGTCACTAGGTTTCAGGCAAACTAATTCCACAGGCAAATAAACCTGGGAAACCTGGGTCAAACAGAGCTGAACAAACACCTGTGCGTGGACTCTTTGGAACCTTGAACATGTGAATATGCTCTGGAAAGTGGGTATACAGCATTCATCAACTGATGTGACCACAGGACCCTGTCCTTGCAGATAATTCACAAAAACGATACTCTGCATAGCCCACCATGGGATTTCCTGGAAAGCAGGAAGCAGGAGCTTCAAGTTGGGTCCAGGTCTGCCACTGGGAGTGACTCAGGCCACGGAGAGCAGTGGCCACAGCAGAGACCTTGGATCATTACTGGACATGACTTTGAGTGAGTCACTAAACCTCTCTGGGTTTCAGTTTCTCTTTCTGAAACATAAAGAAATTTGAAATCCCTAGATAATCTTTAAAGTCCCACCCATTCTGCAGTGCTATGATATTCCATCATGCCTCTTGGCAGAAAGACATTACCAAAACAATAGCATTTTCAGGGTATCTCAAGTCAACACATAAGAAAATCAGGCTTCTGTATTGCTAGAGCAATTTCTGTGAATGCTTCACTCCCCGCACCCCACCCGCTGCCCCAATGCAAGGAAGCCAGCTGGAGGCTTTACTCATTTTGCTGATCAGATGAAAGTCCAAACCCGGCCCCTTACAATTAACTCTGTCCTATTATTCCAACCTTCTAAACAACCATTCACTCCTCGACTCCTCCCCCCCATGCTACAGCAAACTAGTCATCCCTCACTTTCTGAAATTCCTGTTCCTTCCCTTCTGCCCCGAGTAATCACCTACGTATTCTTTCAAACATAACATCATCTATGGACCCTGCCCCAATCTTCCATGGTCTACACAAAGTGTATGGTACTTATATTATCTTATCCCTGCCCAGACGGACAGCACTCATCAGGCTCTTGATCAATGTTTGTTGAGTTGAATTGAACATTCATATGAATTTCTGGCTCCCTGATTTGACGAACAAAGGACATTCTGACCCCACAGTGTCTGATGGCAGGACCCCATTTTATGACATAAGCCTAGTCCCTGGGCATTTATAGATGAGTGTTACATTCTAACAAAGGGACTGTCACAGGGTAATTTGTCAGATTCCAAGCTGGAATTTGAATACTGAATCAATGGGCAACGAATCTGAAAACAGGGATTAATTCATGAAACCCACAGTGGCCTGACCACACCAACAGCAGAACAAGACTAATATCTTGTTTTTATAGTTGTAGTTTTGGCTTCCTGAAACTGCCGGAACTGCCTCAGTGTCTGCCTGTTTTCAACCGTTGTTCTCTATCTTTCTCATTGAGGCTATGAACTCCGGATAAACTTAAGCCAGATCAGGGCCCATGTTTGTTGCCGCCAAAGAATCCTAACTGAAGCAAGGAGACAGGAGGAAGTCAGGTGGAGTATTCACAGTTAGAATGATGAAGGTCTTGAATTTGCACATGAAACTAGGGGCTCAGACCAAATGCAAACAAATCTCTGAAAGGTGGAGAGAACCCCATTTTTTTCAAAAGCATAGAGAACCTGTAGTGATTAATAAAATTTTATATTTTTTCAATTAATGGATACTACGGGGTTCAAGGGCAATTCTCTGGAGGATTGCAAAAATTTTTGACATTCAAAAAAGATCCTTGGGCTGGACGCAGTGGCTCACACTTGTAATCCTGGCACTCTGGGAGGCTGAAGAGGGAGGATTGCCTGAGCTCAGGAGTTCGAGACCAGCCTGAGCAAGAGCAAGACCCTGTCTCTACTAAAAATTGAAAAATTAGCCAGGCAGGAAGATCGCTTGAGCCCAGGAGTTTGAGGTTGCAGTGAGCTATGCTGATGCCAATGCACTCTAGCTAGGGCAACAGAGTGAGACTCTGTCTCAAAAAAAAAAAAAAAAAAACCTTGCCTTGAGTTAGGCAAAGAGACCAAAAGCATAATTTATAAAAGAAAAGAAAGAAAACCCCAGGAAATTGGACTTTGTCAAAATTAAAACCTCTTTCTCTATAAAGGAGACTTTTAATAGGATGAAAAAAGCAAACTACAGGTTGGAAGGAAAATATTTTCTAATTACATATCTGACAGCAGACCTGTATCCAGAATACATAAAGAACCCTCAAAAGTCAACAATAAGAAAGCAAACAATTCAATAAAAAATAGACAAAAGATCTGAACAGATGTTTCACCGAAGAAGATTACACAGAAGTCAAATAAGCACAAGGAAAGATGCCCACCATCATAAGTCATCAGGGAAATGCAAATTGAAACCACAATCAGATGATGAGACATAACCATTAGAAAGGCTACAGTAGAAAGAAACTCACGATGCCAAGGGCTGGTGAGGAGTCAGAGCAGCTGACGTTCTGATAAATTGATCGAAGGAATGCAAAAGTATAAAGTCACCTGGGAAAATAGTTTGGCAGGTTCTTAAAAAGTTAAATATACACTTACCAAAGGACTCAACAATCCTTACTCCTAAGGATTTACCTAAAGGAAAGAAAACTTGTGTTCACATAATAGCCTGTATATTAATGTTTATAATCAGCTTATTCATAGCTGTCAAAAACTAAAAACAACCCAAATTTCCATCAACAGGTGATGGGATCATCAAATCATGGTACATACACATAATGGAACACTACTTAGCAATAATAAAATACCAAATATTCATACATGTACCAACACAGATGACTCTTGCATGCATTTTGCTAACTGAAACAGTCCAGACCCAAAATTGCCAGGAATTGGGAGGGTGGGAGGAGAGCAGGGTTGACTACTGAGGGGTAGCAAAGGGAATTTGGAGGTGATGAAACTGGTTTGTATCATGATGAACACATGACTCTATATGTTATTCAAAAACCACAGAACTGTATAAAACTTTAAAGATAATTTTTAAACATTTTAAAAATTGATACATAATAGTACATATTTTGGGGGTACATGAGATATTTTGATGCCCATATACAATGTACAATGATCAACTCAGAGCAACTGGGATATCCATCACCTCAAACATTTACCTTTTCTCTGTGTTGGGAACATTACAATTCTTCTCTTCTAGCTATTTTAAAATATACAATAAATTATCAGTAACCATAGTTTCCCCACTGTACTACCAAACGCTAGAACTTATTTCTTCTATGTAACCGTATTTCTGTGCCCCTTTACCAACTTCTCCAAGACATACTTGTCTATGAAGCCTATAACATTTTATAGAGGGTGAGGAATTCTAATCCTTGTCCAAACACGGTAAAAATTAAAAGAAGTAAATTCTGAAATTTAGGCTACATTAATTTTGACATAATTATAAATAAAAATACATAGTACAAAATTCACAAACCCAGGGACTTTTTGCATACTACAATTAAAATAAAATGCTGTCACTTTTTTACAGATTTCCCAGTATTTTTTTAAACCCTAAAAGAACACATGGCTTTTTGAGTATTATTTTCTTGGTTGATCAAAAAAGACCTGTTTTCATTCCTGTGAACTACAAACACAATCCTCTCCTTAGCCATATAGAAGAACTCAAGATAAAATATTTAAAGTTCTGTTTACTTGATCTTTTGACTTGGTTTTCTTTTCTTGTAAAGACTTTTCAAGTCAAAGAACAAGTCTAAAGTTTGTATCATTTGAAAGGGCTGTTTCATTGGAATTTCACTGAAGTAAAGCTGTTGAAATTTACTTGGAATGAAAGTATTTCTTCATGGTGAAATTTTATTGATCAGAGCTACCCATCTCCAACGATTTTGCGAGAGCCAAAATCATCTTGCTCGAAAACAAAGTTAAAATCAATTTATTCAGAGATGGACATGCTTCTGAGCGTTCGAGGGTGAATTAAAATCTTGACACATTTTTGCATTAGTGAACAAATGTTATGTTTTAAAATCAATGGAAGAAAAACTACTTCTTTAATGCAACATGTACTCTCCTGGTAAAATTTATAGGATGAAACCGAAGCGGTGGTCTGGTGAGTTTTCAAATTAGTAAGTCATTTCGCTGATAAGAACATGCATTAGGGATGCAGTTCCTGCTCCGGGTCACCTAACACACCAAAAATTTCCAAATGTATTTCATCTCAGCCCTTGAACTACCTCACAGAACCAGCCTAGTATTTTGGGCCTTCTGGGCTACTGGTGTTAGAGCAGCATTTGCTTTTTAGCAAAAATAACATTCCTTCTAAGCACACCCATTTCTTTTCCGAAAGAAACAGTGCTACAGGTCTAAGCTATGAATCAAGTTATTCTATAAGGTCTAAGCTTGTAGAAGACCTATAAGACAGGCTCATGCATTTTAGAAAAAAATCTTATACAGCCAGATTTCCCATTTGTGTAGATAGAACAAAGTAGAGATTTTTGAAAGATACATTGATTTTTTTTTTTCAGATCACTTGGCTATTTTTCACTTTGGGTATTTAAAGTGGTTTTCAAAAAGGCCTAATTTTCTACTAAAACTAGGAATCTGTCTCATTGAAATTATGTCCCTGGATAAGGGGTTAGGAGAGTAAAGCAAATGGAGACAGTCATCTAGAGATTGTCCCACAACTGAGAACCCCAGGAAGGTAGATGATTAAGTTATATCTTAAACAGTGACCAAAGCCAGTGACACCAGGTGGCAAAGACATCACCTGTACTTCTGCGGTTCTCCCCATTCACCCCAAGACCACTGTGTGTGTTTAAGGACTGCCTGTTGGCACGTGTCTCTACAATCCATTCCCTGCATATTCTCTACTCTTTATAGGTGATGGGAAGAGCAAGCATTTATTGCATGCTTATTCTGTGGTCGGTGCTTTTCATTTAATGCCCGCCAACACCACTAGAGAGGTGAATGTGATTGTTACTCCCTTTCAAGATAAGAAAATCATACCTTACAAGATTAAATAATGTGCCCAAAGTCCAACATTACTATGTATGGTGACAATATGAAACATCTCAGAAATCTGGAACCTATGCTTGGGGCCACCACACTAATTGTGTGTGCTGAGCAGCCTAGATGAAAAGAGGTCTACACATAAAGTAAGAAAGGAAGAGGAGGCAGGGGAGGAGAAGGAAGAAGAGGAGGAGGAGGATAAGAAGGAGAAGGAGGAGATGTCAATTTCAATGAAGAGGAGAATGTCAGAGAAACAAAGGGTAAAAACTGAAATATGACAAAGCCTTTTCTTCCAAGGTCAGTAGCTGCTGTCCTGTTGTAACTTGCTTTCAGAAATCATCAGGAGCCATTACACAGTGCACGTCTCCATGCAGAGGTCATTTCATCATTCTCTGACCTGTTTGCATTTGCTCGTTAGGCTGTGATGGAGAGCCCGGCCTAGGCCCACACCAGCCAGGCTAAGGTGATTTTCACAGCTGATCCAAGAAGATGCTGCCTCCTTGACCTTGAGCAACTTACTGTCCAACTTCTTGTCACTGTGAGTCTGCTCACTGGTCACCACAGGACTATGGGAACACTTGGCAGCACAGCCAATGCTACGCTAGCAGCAAACACACCTCTGCTTGCAGGGACGGCCACTGTTTATTGTTCCCAACCAGCAGCAGCTGCTGGGGCTCTGATTTCCACGCCTCTTGTTCGAAGCTCCCCGCCAACCCCAGCTTGAGAAATTCTGCCCTGATGTCAGGCTGTGTGGACACTTTATCCTCACGGTACTCAGGGACTAAAGAGAGAGCATGCCAGCCCAGCTTCAAATATACTTGTGGGGGAAATGATACAGAAAACCAACTCAGGCATGGATTTGTACACACATTAGGGAAAATTTAAGGGTCCTCAAACCCATGGGTCTCTCTGTGACTCAGGAAAGAGAGGGAACACAAAGCAAAGAGCTCCTCCCCCTGCAGACACTGATGTCAGGTCACTTCAGGACAGGCTTGCAGACTGTTTTCTCTAAAACAAGTGGTTCCCAGACTTTTAATTTCATGGACTGGAAAAATGACCGAAAACATTCTGAGAACTAATCTGGTACCAGCTATTTATTTTGCCTGGTAAAAACATCAAAACAAGCAAACAAACTCCTATCTTCTATTGGCCATTATATCATATTGAAAAGCATGTTTTAATGCCAAAAAGAAATTAAGTTCAAGGCTATCTTAATACTAAAATGTTATTAAGTCAAAGGACATACTCAACATAAGAGACAGTCATTCCTGTCCTGTATACATAAACAGTATACTTCTTTATTTGATTATTTTTGTCACATACCAATGCCACAGCCCAGCTCTAGGAAACCACTGCTGTAAACTTCCCTAAGCCACTCAGATCTGCTTCACTTTCAGAATCTTGGGAGGTCAGAAAAAAATTCCAATTTGGATAAATGGATAGGATAAATCCAGGGACCACTTCACATGTAATGGGGTTATTCATGTAGTGGCCCAAGTCTTTTTGGCACAAAGAGACTAACAGAGCTGGGTGTGAATCCAGGTGTCCTACACATACTGTTTGCTGTGTGCACTTTGGCAAGTAACATACTTTCCCTGGACCTCAGCTTTCTCATCTATAAAACAGGGTGAATTATACCTACCTTGGAGGAAAGTGAGGTAATGAAGGAAAGTGCCCGGCCCAGTGCCCAGCTCATGGTAAGAGAATCCCTCCTCTGCCCCAGGGAGCGTACCTCCTGCACACGTCTTCCACTGACGTGTCTCACTAGGTTCTTGTGGAATTGGCAAAAGAGTGAATAAAGGAATGAAGATGAGGGGAGAGCCCAGTGGTTGGGAGCAAAGACTTGGCAGCTCACTGTCTGGGCAAGAGCCCATGGGAGTCATTCTCCTGCCCCGACCATCCTCATTGCCCATGGCCACCATGTTTAAAGAAGAGAACTTCTTGTGACTTCAGCTCCCATCAAGTGAATCCTCTAGCCATTCAAATTTTCTTCCAGGTTTCCACTCACTTCTTCCCCCAGGTGGCTGATCTCAGCCCTTGTATGGATCTACCACTGTTGCCCACCCCTCTCATTTCTTCCTTTCTTCCCCACCCAGCTGAGATCCCACGGTCTGGTGCCATCATGACTTCTTGTCATTGCTCCCACACTATCCCTGCCTCTCTCAGCAAAACCCTGCACATCATTAAATGCAATTCTCTATCAACTCTGAACCTTCATCTGCACAATGAATACATCTGGAATAAACATCCAATCTTGCCAATGATCTCACTTGAACTTCACGGCTCCTAACCTCAAGTGGGCCCTTAGTGCTACTCAGAGATACTGTTTCAGTTCCCTAGCCCAGTCCCGTGCCCACTGTCCTGGACAAACATCTCACCCTCCCACCCCTGGACCCTCCCACGTCCTCTCTCCCTCTCCTGACAACTTCACACCTTTTCTTCTCTTCTCTTCCCCAGACCTCCAAACCTCACTCTGCCCCATCCTTACTCTCAGGTAAAGATCTCCCTTCTATTCACAGAAAGAGCAGAGGAAACTAGAGGAGAACATCTACATGTTCCCACCACCTCACTGGCTTTGCTCAGCCAGTGGTCAAATATTCTGCCTTTCTTCCTGCTCTGATGGGTGGACTTTCTGCTCTTCAGCCAACAGATAAGGCTCTAGGGAAACAAAACGGTCCCTGATCCTATGAAGCATTTGATCTAATGAGAAGACAGGCAAGCAAATAAATAATGATAAGAAAATAATAATGATCTAATAATAATAAGAAGAAGATATCATAATAATCTTGATGATAAGATTCATGTCTCATGAAGGACAAGTCTAAAGAGGAAATGGAGCCCAAAAGAAGGCGCACTGGGGTGTGACCAGAGGGAGGATCAGGGCAGACTTTGCATTTGCGTTGACCTAAGGGAGAAGGAGCCACACTGGGAACAGGTGCTACTGGGCAATGAGAAAGCAAAGGAGGAAAAGCTCCACTGGAGGAAAGCCTAATTATTAAAACCACACGGCCTTAGACATTTCCCACTATTAGACATCAAGAGGCTACAAAATAACAAACTACCCAGAAAGGGATAACTTAGTGAAAATGAAACCACCAGTTGATGGCAAACATCGCCCCATGGTATTGTCCTTGTTTCAAGTTGTTTGTAACCAACATGGAGCTCAGTCATGGCCCAAGAATCCACCTGCAGATGGCAAACAACACCCAAGACAACAGAAGAAGGTGTGGACAGCAAGCATCTGTGTTTTAGTCTCTGCCTTGCTGTTAACCAGGTGAAGCTCTGGACACCAATTGCCTTGTCTGTAAAGGAAAGGGTTTGGATTATGTTATTTCTAAGTTCCTTCTAAACTCTAACTAACATTCTGTATGAACACAGAATACATTAGAGTTTTTAATTGATGGAAACAAAAGGAGAAGACACAGGTCTTTGAATTAGAGGGTGAGACAGGCTCCTGGTCTCAGCAAGCTTTCCGGCTGAGTGGCCTGACAACTCATTTGAGCTCCTTGTTCTAAGGTGCTGCATCATTCTCAGAAACATCTCTGATGAGCACTTTTATAGTCTTACGAGATCTTTGAATCAAAATTTGGTGGATTTCTGCTTTCTCCATTTATGAGGAAATGACAAGAAAGTGTGTGTGTGTTGTGTGGATGGTTTCTGGGACTCTCTCATCAATGTCTAGCTTTAAGGCCGAGTCAATACTAATTTGTTCCCTCCCCCAAATGAGTGCCTTAAGACCTTCGTTGCCAGGAACAACCAATCTTTATTAATTAGCCTTTATTCTCTTTGGGAAAAAAAATGCCTTCTGTCACATTTAGGATGAGAATTCAGTGAGTCCTACACTTGACACCAATTTCTAGAATCTTGCCCTCATTCATTTTAATGACTTTATATCAATGCCTCTTGGGTTATTAATTTGTTCTTAGGATTGAGAGGCTGGCTCTAGATGCCAGCTGCTGAGAGTACTCACAAATGTACTTCTTGCTTGGCCCTAAGAAAACTGGACCGGATTTGCATTGTTTCTGCATGAAAGATAGCAACCAGGGATTTTGTTCCAATCCTTAGCCGAAATCATAGCCTCAAGAAGCTTGTCAGGGATGACATTAACTACAGCTGAGGCAGAAAGTAGTTTGTCCTTCTCTCCTGAAGTTAGCACCCTGCAAAGAGTTAATAAGACATGATTCTTAAAGAATGACCCATCAGACCAAGGAAGAATTCCTAATAATAGCTCGTATCAATTGAGCATTTACCACATGCCACATGCTGATCAACTTGTTTTATACATATTAACCCATTTATTAACACTTATGAAGTAAATATTATTATTATTACCATCCTATTTTACAAATGGGGCTGAGCCAGGGTAAGTGCATAGATAGTAATGGCAGAGCCGGAATTCACATGGAGACTAACCGGCCCCAGAGTTCACATTCTAAACGCCAGGCTCGACTGTTTCTCAGATTTCTCCTTGGTGCACGATGCCTGCCTTCTGTAAACTCAGCACACTTTCACCGCTAGTTCTACTTCTGTCTTCCCCCATGAGCTGCATGAGGACAGGGCTCTGAGTGCTTCATTCGCTACCATATCCTTGGAGCTAGCGCCATGTCCAGCATGTGCTAAGTGTCTATAAATACTTGTTGAGCGGAACTGAAAATGGCTTCTTTGACCAATTCTCAGGACTGAGCAAATGCATGAAAAATAGTTGCTAGGTTCAGACTTGAGCAACTGAAGGAGGCCGTGTCAGGAATTCCCTCCTGCCGTCGCCGAAGCTCCCTGGTGGTGAGCGCGGCCCTGTTCATCACTGTTACGCTCGCAGAGGCTACAGAAGAAAAATTCCCAAAGGCCTGCACTTTCTCCTGTCAGTCCCACACTCACAATTCTCTTCACTTCCAAAATCATGAAAATCCTCCCTCTACAAACACAGTCCACCGGGTTCTGGCATTTTCTGGGAGCCACGAAGCACAGGCAGGTGCCCTCGTCCTCCGCACCCTGGGGGCCTCGCTCTCCCACCCAGGCGCAGCCTGGCCACGGGGATCTGCTTTAGTCAGTCCGTCCTCCCAGGTTTATTGCAAATCTGAAGACACACATTCCTGGGGGGTCTTAAAAGCAAAGAAGCAAGGCTGTTCAGAACCACCTGGAATCTCCCAGGCTTCCAGGCTGGCTGAAGCAGGCCAGTGTCAGAGGGTGGTAACCTAGCAACCGGGCAGGTCCCACAGGCTTCCCACAGCCGCACCTTCTCCCTGCAGCCGAGAAAGAGCTGAAGTGACATCGAGGCTAGAGATGGCCCGGGTATGAGTGCGCATGCGTGTTTGTCGGGAGAGGGAGATGGATTGAACAAAGGAGTGGGGTCCTGCCCGCAAAACCAGCTTCACCATCTCTCAACTAATCCATTAGAAACTGCAAGGGCAAAAAGTGAGCTGGATATTGCTTCAGAAAACACCAGGAGAGCCAACCCAGCGGGGCATCACCGTCTTCATAACAGAGGTAATATCTACGAAAAGCTCCTAAGAGCAAAATAGCTACCGTTTATTGAGTACCTGTTGTGTGCTGGCGATAGTGCTATGATCGCAAATATTATTTTATTAAACAGGTAGGTGTTATTCGTGCCTTTGTTACAGATGGTAAAACCGAGGCTCAGAGCAGTTAGGTAACTTGCAGCTAGTGAGAAGTTCTGGTGCTGGCTCCATCCACAACCAACAGAACAACCTAGACAGACCTCAGTCTCCTCACCTGTCTCAGGGGAGAGTAAGGCCAGCCTTGCCTGTGTCAATGCATCCAAGGAAACAAGTGATATGAAAATGCTCTGAAAAAGACCAAGTGGGCCATTTAAGGGGGTACCAGGGAAATTGTTCCCCTGTTTTTGCTATAAGCTACTTGGGGGAAAACGTCTCACATCGATTTGCCTGCGTCCTCAGAGGTAGTACGTAAAAAGCTCTTCGAAAATACTCACTGAATGAACAAACAAATCAGCACATTATTACTAAACTTTTAGATGTGATCGTTAGGTCCCTCTCTCAGAACAAACTCAAACTATTCTATTTTAAAATTGCTTTAAAATTTCTTTCCTCGAAGCCCCTGGGAAATGCAGTGTCTCCAGCCTCTGAGAAAACCTCACCTCCTACAGGTGTGAATCCAAGATGCTATCTTTCCGGTTCCTTGGGAAGAGGTGTGTGTTTGCTCAAGTTGAACTGTGCAAAGGTAAGAAAAGCAAATATTTCATTTGCCAGGAGCCCAAATAGGATAAGAGTATCATTTTTTAAATGAAGTTATAATTATGGCATATAGTCTCACTTTTGATGAGAATATTTTTGCGATTCATATATACACTCATACGTTCATATAGATTGATTAGATGACAGATGATGATAGAAAGACATTTGTGTATACTGTTTGTAAACATCAATCAGGACAATTGTGCATGGGGATGGGGGGACCCTTAAAACTGGACACATGGGGGAATATGAAAAAAGTGAGAAAGGTGGCTTTGTGTTCAGTCCCATGAAGGGCCCACTTCCTCTCTGACCTACAGTGGTCTACCCAGCAGGAAGTGCTACAGTTGGCCACAGCTGGAGTTGCCTCTGGAACGGGCCACTGCCACCAGCCAACAGCGACTGGAACTCGGTCTGTGCTGGCGGCCAGCTCGATCCACACCAGCATTTGGCAAATGAAGCCCAGAGTGAAAATCTGCCAATTTAAGTGAAGCCGTGCTCTGTGTGTGCTGTTCCCTTGAATCCCAGTAAAATGATCATGGCTCCACATCTTTAATGCCTTGTGGTTAATCTGATTATGACAGAAGTCAAGGGAGAGAGATGCAGTCAGGTCGTGACGAGGGAAGCACGTCAGTGGGTGACTGAAAATCAAAATAATCGCCCTGACTGGTTTGGGGTTGAGGAGCGGTACTGGGAGGAGAGCCACACACCCTGACCTCAAGGGACACCCAGCAGATGGACGTGGAAGAGTGATCCCTTCCATCTGGGTAATCCGTATGTGGAAAATTGGTAGTTAACCGTACCCACTCTTGGGGAAATAGCATATGTTCCAGCTACCCAATGTCACCCATGACCAAAACCTATTAGAGTTTGTAAACAGCCCTGAAGAACAATGAGAAAACTCTTACTTGGGGTTCTGTTTTGGCCTCCCTTATAAAAGCAAATGCACGGTGTGTTAAAGTAAGTTCTGGTGACTCATTTGCAAGCTTTGGGGCCCCTAAGTGCTGTCTCAGTCAGGTCTTACAGAAGGACAAGTATCAGGATTTTAAAGAAATTTAGGGCATTTTTATATGCTTCTAACCCTTGATGTTCCCAATTGTATTCATGATGAACACTTTACCTAAAAACAGATGAACAAATAAAATTACTGGGAGATGATTAGCTTTGAAGCACAAAGTGCAAACAGGCTTGGTTTCATATACAGACTGACTGCTTTCCACTGGTGCCACACAGAAAAAGGACCTATATGTAGGAATAATTATTGCTGGAGTATCTGGGGAGATTAGGTATATGAAAGTGTCTTATATACCATAAAGGGATGTACATATGTGGGTGCATATTTATAGTAACAATAGGCCCCATCCTTCCATCCTAGATCTCTCCTTTCTCTGTGATTACACGGCCTTTACCTATAGCACAAAGGCGAATGAGTGGGCCTCCCCAGGTAATGGGAGGGAAGTTGTTCTTCCTCCTGTCACTTTTCTCCCTCTGGCCCTCCTCTATTCTGTAGGGTTCTCTCCTTTTCCCCATAAGTGCATAGGACTCACAGGCTTTTCCCTGGCAGCTCAGAAGTCCTCCTGTCCTGTAGCAGGCCCTCCAAAACCTACTCTGTCCTGCCCTTCTCCCAAATAAACATCTTATTTGTGCTAACTTTTCTGGATTGGTCCCTTGGTTGATTGTGTCCTTGCTCACTACTGGCAAAGACCAGACTGTAGACCCATAAAGACATTATGTTTTCTTTGCACATCTGATTTGCAGTAGAGTTAAAGCTAGGGTCCTGTTGCTCACTGGATGGTAGAAGGAGACAGGACGACCGCAGATTCCTGCCAGACATGAGACAGAAGACCTTGACGTGACTTCCCTGGCATAGTCAACTGCTTGGGAGTCAGGCTAAGTGTCACCTGACTATAGTCCCTGACTTTTCAGTCAGCATTGCCACTTCCTGGCTGCGGATCCTGGGTAAGATATTTGATATCTTTAAATGTGTTTCCTAACTTATAAAATGAGAATGATAAATAGTACCTCTAATTCATAGGGGTGCCCTGAAGATTAAGTGAGATAGTTTTTGTAAAATGCTTCGACATTACCTGACACATAGTTAGTACTCAGTAAATCCTAGCAATTATGATCCAGCCTGTGATCTTGCACATGGGTATGAAGTCTGCCACTTTGCTGGACTTTGGAGCTTGGGACCCAAAGAGTACCCAAAGACAGGATGGATGCTTACAAGCAAGTTGGTTAGAGAAACTTTCTTGTTTCAATTTCTGCTGTACAAGGAAAACTCAAATTATCTTTCATTAATACTCAGTTGCCACATGAAAAAATGAATATCATATCAGCTTCCATTTGTGGAAGGTTTTATTCCATGTGCATTGTCTCGTATAATGACATCAGTTCAATGAGACAAGGGGCTAATCATCGAACCCTGACTTTGGCCAAATGAAGGGATGTCTGAGAACTAGGACCCACAGGACCCCAAAATCTTGTTCTGAGGCATCAGAGAAACAAGTCGTCACTGTTACCTTCCAACAGATTACACCAGCCTGCCCGTGGGAACCCCATAATCGCACACCCATTCCACGTATTCCACGTTCATTCCCAAAATGATCTCTAAAAATCTTGAGAGCCTCTTTCTCAAATAAACTCAGCCAGAAGCATCTTCTGAGAAACCGGTTGACAGTCTGAATGATTGCAAGCTCATGTCTAACTTGGTAGAACATCCTGGGTTATTTATAGAACAGCTTATATTTGGCTAAATATAAGCTTTCGTTTTCCTCAAAGAGATGACAATGAATCTTTAAAATTAAATAAGTAAATAAAATTTAAGGAAAGGATGAAAAGTAAAGAAATAAAAAGCAAGTCATTCTCAGAGCTACCGGAATTTGGCAAAGGGGAAGAATGTCTCAACATGTCCCAAAGTTAGTGGCATCTTTTTTGCATTTTTTCTGGCATTTTTTTTCCGCCAGTTTGCTGAAATCTTTAGTAGAACTCTGACCCAGCATTTCTCCCAAACCTCTACCTACTAGTTAGCAAGAACACTGTTAATTAAGGGTTCAACCGGTTTAAATTGAATCTGATCCATTTGTGTGTACGTGCATCCTTTCAGCTAATGTTCAGGCACTTTAGGAAAAAAATACTTAGTCCCTTCGACAGCCTGCTCCCTGCCAATTCTCTGCGTCTGTCTCTAGGATAGAATCCAGTTGTGCAAAGAGAGGGAGTCTTACTCTTCACATCACTGGGGAGAAGTGACCCCCACCTTATGTGGTCCTTGCCTATATGTGGGCTGTTGTGTTCTGTCTCTGGAGTGATGGTCCCATCACTCTTGGACACTGCTGGCCCCAGACTCTGGCCGCTTTAAGCCATGACTTGGTATCTCTTTGGTTGGTGAAGGGCCAGGAGTACTTTCTGGATAAAGTTGCCTCTCCTTGACTCTGGCTATCTGCAGATCCCTGAGTGTCTGCTGCATCTTTGGTTCAGCCCAGACTCTGCTGCGGCCATGGCGGACTGACTTGCAGGTCCCCTGGCCATCAGCTCGACATCTGTGGCCCGTGGGCACTGGCAGCAGCCTGAAAAGCTACACTGAGGGGCGCCACTCTGTCTGCTGCTGTGGCCTAAGTTGGCCTTTCCCCAAGTTGTTGTGGGTAGTATATCTCAAGAAGTCATAACTTTCCTGAGTTGTCAATATTAACATCCCTCATTCGACATACCTATCTCTCTCCCACACCTGAGAAAGTTCTGTGTCATCAGCTATCAGGCCTCCTGGCTTTGCTCAAAGACGGGGTTATCTTAGAGGAAAACCCCATAATCTGCATCTTTCGGGTATGATTATTGACATATTAAAGGTAGATGGGAATAAATGTGTAAAGGCATGTAGCAAATTCTCTATCCTGACAGTGACCTGGTTTGCAGGGCTATTGCTTTGTTGCAGAATCCTAATTTGCACAGGAGAAGCTCAATATTATCTCCAGCTGTCTCTTGACAATCTTCTGCAGTATTTATCAAGCCCGTCCCCATCCTGGCATATAGATAGATACACTGCACCAACAAAGACCAAGGTAAAGAACTCACGTAGGCAAAAAGAAAGCACATTAATAGATTTTAAATACTATCCCTATTACGTAGGTAACCCCAACTCCCACCCCATTTCACATGCTCCATATTTGTTTCCAAAATCACCCCTAAGTATTTCAAGGGAGCCTCTTTCCCAGATAAACTCAGTCGGAGGCCGAGTACCCATTTCACACTGATGAAAAATCCTATATGTCACTCACGTTCACCGCGCACACTGCCTCCCCAACTAAAAACAGAAATTCTTTGGGTTTTTTTTTTTTATTTTTTTGGACAAGATTGGTGCTTTGCAAACAGAGGGGGGAAATCTCATCATCGGTCTCAATGCTATAAAATAAAATCCCGAAGGAAGACAATGTATTTATTATACGCAGGGGATTTGGGCATGAAAAAGTGTTAGATTTGATCCAAATGAATAGCATGGGTCATGCAAATAAAGGGCAAAGAGGTCTCCCAGAGTCAGGAGATGCTGCAGAGCAGGTTTGCCAGTTCCCTGGATGCAGAGTAGAGCCGAGTGCTTTAGATACGTGGGGCCCTGCCTTTGGCCTGTGTCCATGTGGGTTTTAGCTGTTGACTAAGGAAATTGAGAAATATTGTTTCCATCAACTCAGGAAAGCATGAGGGTGCCAGCAGCTATGTTCAACGCATGAAAAGCAAAAGTAATTTGAAATATGGAGCTCGTTTTCACGAGCGAAGCAAAGGAAAAAGACACTGAAGCATGGAGCCACAGAGCCAGCTGGGAGAGTGGTGGCAGGGGCTGCTCCTTACAGAGTCCTGTTTGCTAACAGACAGGCGAGGCCGGTGACACGGGAGCTTTCGCTGGCTGTCAGATCATTTTCAGAAGCAGCAATTCACGTCATGTTAATAGCTCAGTCTATAATTAGGCGTATTTATCCATGTCCCCGTGATCTGTCTCCTGCCTTTCTGTGCTTGGTTTCCTCCAAGAACAAATAATCCCAATGAGTTATGACTCTCCAGAGTGGCAAGTGGGAGTGTGTGCGCGTGTGCTAAAAGCCCTGTTATCAAACGTTCTCAGCGCAATCTTCTTATTGTTCGAATATGTGGGTTGAGACTGTCTATTCTCATGGGAAGCAGACTCTTCGGTTCTTATCAGAAAGGTCTGGGAAGCAAAACACATTCTCTCTGCCGCAAACTCCCTGATTGCGCTATTTCTGTGTCTTCCTATATTAGCTCAAATGAGTACACCTTTACGGTTGACTTCAAGACTGCTTGGGAACGTGATAAATCAGAGCAATTAGTCAATTAACATTTTTTTAAGTATTTGGGAAGCCATGAAAGCTGCCGCAGGTTGAAGAGCCTGACAGTAGCTATACGCTTTTCTCCTTTTCTTTATTTCAGCAGATTTTGCAGCTCAAGAAGGAAGACATTCTCATCAGTTGGGTGGCCCAGCATTCTACTGGGCTTTAATCAGCTTGATTCCCCATGTCTGTGAGATCCCCAGTGTGGTCTCCCTGCCAGAAAACTGACGCAAAGAGAGAGGCCTTTGTCCTTTTCTCATTTTCCAGGGATGCTGAGGATCAGCCAGCTGCTGCCAGGCTTGTTGCTCCCTGGGAAACTGTGTTCATGCACAAATAATGTGCACCCTCCAAATTCTAACTCCTCCACTGGGGCTTTACATCATTCTGGTGTGGGGCACCCTCAGTCCAGGCTGCCAGTCATGACAAGATGCAATAAATATAAGCTGTTCCAGCTAGATGCTTTCTAGAAATACGGATCAGAATCCCCTTTTTAAAAACAAAGATTTATTGATTGCTTACTCGGTCACAGTAATATCTCATTTCATACTCAGAAAAGTCCTGAAGATAAATATTTTCATATCCCCATTTCCCAGCTAAGTGAACTGATGCACAGCAAGGGTAGGTTACTGGCTCAAAGGCTTGCAACTGGTATGAGGCTTCAGTGAGAGTCAAACCCTGGTCTGCTGTGTGTACAGCCTGTGCTGCCACTTTGGCATACTGCCATGGAATCTTGGTTCTTGCTTACTGTCTGAGCAGGCAGCCTCTTCCAACTGAAAAAGAAGCATATTTGCACTGAGCTTTTGTTGACTGATATGGGAGAATAAAATGTTAGTAATTTTTATTTCACTAATCCACAGCCCCTAATTTACCCAGATTATTAGCCATTTTCAATCCTTCCTGGTAAAGGCCAAGGACTATGGATGATGTTGAATGTTCTTCTTATGAATCTCACACACACTATATTATATATTTATATAGAAAATATCAATTGTTAAAATAAATGAAAAAATACATTTATACTAAAGCTCAGCTCTATGACCCACAAACTTCAATAATCAGGGCTACTATCAGTTCATAGCATTCGTTTGGTAGAATCAGGTCATATGATGTCAATTCCATGAAGCTTAAATTTTCTAAATTTCAGGTTGCTATCAGACGATATCAGAAACTCCTGCTATTGAAGTCAAGCTTGGATAAGCACATCAAATAAAAAGCCTGATAACGCTGTGCACAGTCACTAAACCCCAATCCATTTGAGTAGGACTTCCTGTGTATTATAAACTGCCCACTCTGGAGCTGCATAGACTGGGAATATAGAAGTCAAGCAGCCCAAGAAACTTATCTAAGACAACAGCATCAATCACCTCCATTACATCTCTCTTTTTTTAAAGAAATAAATCTTGCTCTGTGCCCAGGCTAGAGTGCAGTGGTGCAATCATAGCTCACTGTAATCTCAAACTCCTGGGCTCAAGCGATCCTCCTGGCTCAGCCTCTTGGATGGCTAGACTACAGGCATGTACCATCACACCCAGCTAATTTTAAAAAATTTTTTGTAGAGGTGGGGTCTCATTATATTGCCCAGTCTGGTCTTGAACTCTTGGCCTGAAGCAGTCCTCCCACCTTGGCCTCCCAACATGCTAGGGTTACAGGCATGAGGCACCATGCCCAGTCCTCCATTACATCTTTACCAGAGTTCTTCTTAAGCTGCAAACCAGATTTGAGTTTTATCTCCAATCCTTTCTCCTTGAATCCACTATTGACAAAAGGACGGACGACAAAAGGAAAGGGAATAACTAAGTCAGTGGTTCTCCAAATGTGTCTGGGACCCCTATTTAACCTTGATATGCCTGCTAACCACTCAGGTTCTTGGTCCCCACCAAGAAGAATTAAATGTTAGTAATTAATGAATTAGTAATTAAGAATTAATGAGTCAGAATCTCTGGGGTTGGCCCAGGAATCTGAATTTTAATAAGCTTCTGGGATGATTTCCCAAGTCCTCTAAAATTTGTGAGCTATTTAGTAGTCAGTAAGCTCTGTACTAAGTCCCTAAATTAATTAATTAACCAAAAAAAATTTTAAAGATTAGAGACATTGGTAGTGCCAAATTATATCCATGTTTAAGGTCATTTTGTGTTTTTAAATAATAATGACTTAGTTTCATAAAAATGGTACATGCTTAAAATTTAAAAATTTAAGTGATAAGATCTAAAAACATTGGAGAGACAAAATGTGTTCATGGGTTGAAATATGGAACTCAATATAATAAAGATGTCAATTGTTCCTAAACTGACCTAACAAAATCCCAGAAAGACTCTTTGTAAATATAGACAAGCTGATTCTAAAATATGTATAGGAAGGCAAAGAAATTATAATAGCTCAATAATTTCGACAAAGAAGAATAAAATTAGGGGAATAACAGTACATAATTTAAAAGTTTATTATATAGCTACAGTAATCAAGACAGTATGGTATTAGCAGACAGACAGGGAGACCAATGGAACAGAATAGACAGAGCATAAATAGACACCCTAGAAGTATAACCAACTGATTTTTTGATAACAGTGCAAAAAAATTCAATTGAGAAAGAATAATCTTTTTAACAAATGGTATTGGACCAACTGGACATTCATACACAAAAAAAAAAATTACCTTAACCTAAACATCACACAATGTCCTCACTCCGCTTCACTTTTCTTCATAGAACTTTTCACTACATTGGATATCATATTTATTTTTAAATTGTCTGTCTCTTAACAGTACAGTGTAAGCCCTGTGAAGACATAGACTTCATTTGTTTTGTTTACTATTGTATCTTCATAATCTAGAACAATAATTGGCATATAGTACACATTCACTAATCTGACATCTAAAAAAATAATCAGGGATGCAAAGAGGCAAGAAAATGTGCTAGAAACTTAGGAGAAAAATCAATTAATACAAACAGACCCAGAAATGACAGAGATGATGGAATTAGTAGACAAAGACATTAAAACATTTATTTAAAATCTTATAAGTATTCTCAAGGATGTAAAGGAAAATACAAACATGATGAGAAAAAAATAGAAGATATAAAAATGAACCAAATGGAACTTCTAAAGATGAAAAATATAGTACGTGAAATGAAAAATACACTAGATAGAATTAGGATAGCAGCACTAATTACCCACAGATTAGATACTGCAGAAGAGACCAGTAAACATAGCAATAGAAACTATCCAAAACAAAGCACAGAGAGAAAAAAAGACTGCGGAAAAAATGAATAATGACCTGTGGGGAAATATCAAGTGGTCTAACACATGTGTAATATGAGTACAAGAAGTGGGAAGTCAGCATTTTTTAAAAAACTTGAAAACATAATGGCTGAAAAGCTCCCAAATTTAATGAACATTATAAGCCTACCAACCAAAGAAACTCAATAAAACCCAAGGTGAAGAAACATGAAGAAAATCCTACCAAGGCACATCAAATCAAATTGCTGAAAAACAGTGATAAAAAAAAAAACAACTAACAAAACCTCCAGCTAAGCATAATATCCTAGGATCACATTTTCTTCCCCTCAGAACACTAAGGTGTTTTTCCATTGTGTTTTCCATCTGGCATTGGTTGTTACTGAGGAAAAGTCAAACATGAGCCTAATTTTCCCCTTATAGTTGGCCAGATTTTTCTACCCGAAAACTATTTGCTGTACACCATTCAGTATTCTTTTAACCCTCAACATTCAAATTTACTGCCTTTTCAACACTTAAATCAACGTTTTCTTCTTAAGGAGGGTTTCTTAAACTATATATAGTTCTCAATAGTTTTCCTGTCCTTTTGTATGAAATTTTGTACTCCAATGATATCAATTATCCACATTATATGTAATGATCTTTTGTCTTTTATAGCTAACATTTTCTCTTTCATTGCTCTAATCTCTTCATATTTTCTTCCTGCAGTATTATGGTTATCTCAAGCCAGTAATCATTTTTTCCTCACTGTATATTCTGTTCCTTGCATTTTCTAATTGTATTTATAATTGTATTGTTTTGGAGGAATTTCTCTTTTCTTCTCCCTCTTTTGTTTTATAATTTTGATTTTAAGCTATTGTTTTATTGCATTCATATATCATTAAATTTTCATGTAGTGGAGAGCACTCATAGAACTAGTTTATACTTTGGTTATATTTTCTTCCAGATTACACTCATATTTTTTTTGTTTTTTTATTCTTTCTTTCTTATTTTCCTGAGTGCTCCTTTTCAATTTGCTAATGTTTACTGTGGGTAGGTTGTGTGCATACTTTATTTTGCTTTGATATAGAGTGGTATACATTTTTCCTGACTCCTTTTCTAACGTTTCTGAGCCACAGTTTGAAAGTTCTGCCTTCTGTCATTTTTTCTCTAGCCTGAGGATACTGGAGTTAGTCAGTGAGAGAGCCTGGCTGAAGCTGAGTGCAGCCCTTGGCAGATATTATTACTGCTCTCTTCTGAGATCCTGTTAAATATACTATAGCAGAGCTCAATCCACCCAGCGAGGGGGCAACCCACTTCAAAGGACTTTGGTGGACTTTAGCCCGATCCATCAAATACACATTCCTCAAATGGTCTTTTTAAAAAGCTGTAATATACAAAATACTCTGAAACAAATTTGAGTTGTTCAGGAAGAAAAATGCCCACTGGAAATGGCCAGAAAATTAACAACAAAGTAGTTTTTGTAAATAACTGTATCGAAGGCCAAACATTCATGAACCAGAAAGACTCAACAGTAGGCAAAATGGATAGAAATGAAAAGTGAGGTTTCAAGTTAAATTAAAAATCTAAAGTCAGTAATAAAAAATCTGTAAGGCAGGAGAGAATATCTCCATAGCCATTTGGGAAGGCTACTGAATGGAGAAAATGCAGCACACATAGAAAAGAAATGATGCATAGTATATTGATACCTCATGAACTGTACACATAGAAAAAAAGTGTTGAGAGTCCTTGAAAACTGCAAAAATTAATGGGATTGTAGTCAAAGACTTGGGTGAATATGGCTAAAATAAATTATCCTTTGAATTAAAAAGGAAAACATTGCAAATGTCAGAGAAAATACAAAAGGGTGACAAAGCTGAGCTATTCCTTTTATCCAGAGTTGGCAACTCCATCACAAGTAGTGTTTTTCTTATTGCTAAGCAAAGTGAAGGAACCCTTAAGATATGTGGCTGGAAATCTGAATCCATCTGGAGATCAGCTAATTGCACTGACAGCCACAAAAGAAGAAGCAAAATTGAGGCAGACTCATTTATTAATATTTAGCTGGTGATTGAACCAATATTTATTTGCTTTACTACAAAGATACCTGTATGTATAGGGTAACGTGTAAAGGTTTCATCACATTTGTAAATGAAAGAGAAGAGCTCATCTGACAGGGGAAAAGAAATCTTTTTAATCGAGAAAGCATCCTTGCTAAATGGTTTTGATTATGGGAGCAGCAGCTCCAAATGGTTGGGGAAAGATCCCGAGACATAGGACATCAAACTCCGAGGGTGAAATGGTCTGGCCAAAGTTCAGGCATTCTTGGCTAGACCCCTGGAAAATATGGCACTCTCAAACCACAGGTGCAGTGGATTATTTTTTAAGAAATGCAAGACTATGATGCATTTCTGTGAATGTATTAGATCGTGTACTATGGCTTTGGAATTTTGCCTGATTCCCTTTTGTCAGTAGTAAAGAAAGCTGAATGGTTTGTTGCCATGTGTTCTTTTAGCCTAACATAGAAAACCCAAGAGAAAAGCAGAGCCTTATTTTGGCCTTTATCCAGTAGGTATTTAAACTCCTTTTTAAGTGGCCCATCTTTCTTGTTCTGCATAATGATGGTAGAACAAATTCCTGCTCATTACATCTTTAATGTATGTTTATGACTGTTGGGAAAACTAATGACACGTCAATGAGCATAAAATGTTGGTTTATTTTCTGAGCAAGGCTATCCATGCTGTGGAAGACAGTCCATCCATCCGTGCATAGAATAAATGACCAGATTTCTTGAATTTCTTTTATACAAAAGATTTCAATTCACAAGGATAAAAAGGGATGTGAATTTTAAGATTCTCCTTGGTTTTTACTACATCTTTTCCTTTTCCTTATTTTGCAGTAAAATGATCAAAGGATAGAAGATAGTACTTTAAGAAGGTATATTATTATATAATGTTTCTACCTTTCATCTTATCAATGAAATGACTGTAAAGTAGATCTCATGTAAAACAAATTTAGGTTAGACAAGGTGTTTTTCTAAGATGCCAGGGTAGTAAATAATTCATTAGCATTAGTATATGCTTATGATTCATACTTAAAACTAAATTTCTACCTTGAAAATCAGTTTCTATCTAGAAATGGCGGTTGAGAGACCAGTGTCAATTTAAAGTGCTAAGATATTAACTACCTGAAAGCCAAGTATCAGAGGGAGTTGAATAAATTTCTAACATAGTATCCATGCCTTATATTCCTTAGCAGTCAAAAATAATCTATATCAACAGAAAATGAGTTGTAAGCTCTAAAACACAAAAAAAATGTAAGATATCTTTATGACTAAAATTGTCAATCTTTTTATTTTTTAACTCATTTTACGTTTTACTCATTGCTCTGGTAATTCAATTTCTCAGACCAATAGTGTTGTTTGCCTGAGGGATATATAGCTAACTCCTTGGACAGATCCTAAAGTAAACATTACAAATTAAAGGAGATATAAATTAGTATAGCCATTATGGGAAACAGTATGGAGGGTTCTCAAAAAATTAACAATGGAACTACCATATGATCCAGCAATATCCAACGGATATGAAATCAGCATGTTGAAGAGATATCTGCACTTCCATGATCACTGAAGCATTATTCACGATAGCCAACACATGAAACCAACCTAAGTGTCCATCAAGGGTTGAATGGATAAAGAAAACGTGGTAATGTGGTGTATATATACACAATGGACTACTGTTCAGCCTTAAAAAAGAAGGAAATCCTGTCATTTGCAACAACGTGGATGAATCTGGAGGATATTATGTAAAGTGAAATAAGCTAGGCACAGAAAGACAAATGCTGCCTGATTTCACTTGTGTGGAATTTAAAAAAGTCGAGCTTATAGAAACAGAGAGTAGAATGGCAGTTACCAGGGGCTGGAGGAAGAAGGGGAAACCGGGAGACAAAGGATACAAAATTTCGGTTACACAGGAGGAATAAGTTCCAGAGCTCTGTCGCACAAGACGGTGATTATAGTTAATAACAATATATGTAAACTTGAAACTTGCTAAGAGAGTAGATTTTAAGTGTTCTCACCACAAAAAATAAGTATGTGAGGTAATACATATGCTAATTAGCTTAATTTAGCCATTCCACAATTTATACATAATTTAAAACATCATGTTTTACTTAATAAATATATGCAATTTTCAATTTTCAATTTAAATAAAGAAATAAAGAAATGTGAAATATTAAAAAAAAATTAAAGGAGATGGCTTAACCAAAACAGGAGGATGCGCACACACCACAGTGCTCTCAGGGGTACACAAGACAGAGGGACAAACCAGTCTCACTCCTAAGCACCGCATAGAAGTTCAAACTTGTCCAAAGTTTGCTTTGAAGCCTGCTTTTCCTCCTGATTCGCTGTCAGTTAATAACATCACCCTTGTCCCAAGGTAATAAGCTACACATTATTTGTGTCAGGAATTGTTCTAATCACTTTACATATAATAACTACTGCAATTTCCATTATGCTCTGAGGTAGGTAGTATCATTATCCTCATGTTCAATAAATGAGAGACAGAGCTGGGACTGACATCCAGGCAGCCTGGTGGCAGTAGAGTTTTAACCACCACTCTGTTCTTAAAGTCCTTCCTCATCCATCTATACCAAGTCCTGTCCTTTCATCCCTTCCTTTTTATTCCTACTGACATTAGCAGCTCTCCTTTGGGCCATGATGGACCAAACTCCCTTAGTTGTGAGAGAGTAAATATACAAATGAACAGTGACCAGAGTACAATCTGCAGCAGGCTGCCCAGGAAACCAACCCATTTTCTACAATCAACAGGCAAAGTAGCCAGCCTGCTATCTACGAGCCAGGCATGTAGAAAGTCAGACTACTATCTCCAGCAATGAACTTGGGAAGCCAAACCATAGCCCCTGTAACAATTGGCCCCAAATGGCCAGGACTTGATTTGTAACTGACAGCTTCCCTAATTTCTGCCCCTATTTCCAACTGAAGACCAATCAGCAAAAGCCAAATACATTCCCCTAACCAATCACACAGGATGCCCAGCTCCTGGGTAGCCTGCCTGCAGCTTCCCCACACCAATAGCCTCAATCAGGGCACACCTGAGCCTTCCTTTGTTTCTATTCTTCTGCTTTCGAGTCTCTGTCCAACTGCAAGTGATGGCGGCTATAGCAGGCTCTGAATAAATAGCCATCGATCGCCTCTTTCCATTTGGTTGGTCTTTTCATACTGGCCTCCAACCCTGCCTCCCCACCTCCCTTTCTCCAGCATGGAGATGGTCTAACAGACAGACTGGATTGTGGAAAGAGATGAGGCACTGAAATCTCCATGGGGATGATGGGACTTGAGCTGTGCTTTGAGACTAAGCAGGACTCGAAAAGCTGAACAGGAGGCTGGGAGGACCACACAGGCAGAGAGAATGGTGTGTGCGGAGTCGAAAGAGGTTTCTGTATGTCCTTAGTCTCCCGAGACTCTTCCCCATGGGAAGGAAAGCTGGGCCAGTATGTAGATGTAGTCCACTTTATGCATTTCCAGCCAGCTTACTGGTTACAGAATTGTAACAATAATGTAGTGTCACAAGCAAGTAACATGGTAATTGAAGGGTTTTAGTAAGCACAATATCAATTTGATAGCATTAACATCACATGGGTTCCTGCAGTGCAGCTAAAGCAACCCATACTTCTAGCAACAGAGAGAACAGTACCCAGCTCCTGAAGAAAGACAGCAAAACCGAACATGCGGGCACATATAAAAAAACCCTCCTAACATGAGAAAGGTTTTGCTGTAGATCATGTCAGCCTGTTTATATTCTGTAAGTCCCAACAGCCAAGAAACAACAATGTACCTGCATATACAGAAAGAAAAAAAAAAAACGTGAAATTATACCGAGTGACCAATGAAGAATTTAACCTAACTGGACTTTGCAGATCAATAGCGGGTCATACTTGCAATTACTTCCAAGGTTGCCTTTAAGATTTGAAGAACTTCTCAGTACAAATAGTGAAAGGCTATGAATTCTAAGCAGCACCTTTACATTCTCAGGTAGTTACAACCCTCCACTGCACTCCTACAGGTAATGTTTTTCAAAAGGGAGAAATATATATATATCTTAACTTTTTTCCATTAACTGTATAGGAATCAAAGGCCCCCTGGCTCCCCAAAGGTTCACCCAATTATAGGAAACAAGGACTCCCCCAACCCCAAAGGTTTGCTGAAAAATCACTGACATGAGGCAGATTGATTAATAGAAGTGAAAATGATACAAATTTATTTAACATGTATACACAGGAACCTTCAGAATGAAGATTCAACCCTTCAACGAGATACAGAGGGTTTTTTTTTTTTTTTTAAAGGATGGGGGCTTGGAAGCATTAAAACAGGTTTTTGGGAGGGAGAAAGGAAAAGGCTAGACTAGCTAACAAAGGTGGTCTTGTTATGTAAATGCAACCTTACAGGTGACAGCCCTCAGAGAGAATAGATGGTAAATGTTTCTTTTCAGACCTTTAAAGGTGTTGGGCTCTGTTAATCTTTCTTAGATCAGGTAAAGATAGACTTGGCTGTATTAATGCAGATTCTCTACAGATGTAAATTTCCCCCCACAAAAGACAGCTTTGCAGAGTTGTTACCAAAATCTTGGCACTTGCACCCAAGGGTGCATCAGAAGAATGAGAACAAGTGGTTTGAGGAGAAGGAAAGAGGAATTTTGTTAATTTGCTGACAAATGAGGAAGATGGAGACTCCTGTCTAAAAATGCCATTGTCCTAATAATAAGCAGAAATACACAGCTTTTAAAAAGTGGGTTCTCAGCTTCAGGCAATTACTGTTCAACTACAGTTGATGATTCTAATGTCCCATCTGTGCTGAAGACAATACCATGACCTCCACCCAGGATCTCCATAGGACAGGCCATCTCCTGTAGCACAAAGAACAAAAGACATTCCCCTGCCCCTCCGGACTGCTGGCCTGACTCAGGGATGCAGATCCTAGTTCTCCAAAAGGAGTTAGGGATGTCTTCAAGAGACATAAAACATTTTTGCCATTTTTCCAGGCCATTTCCTCTGTTACATATGCCCCACTGTCAGTATTTCCCTTCCATGTCTCTGGGAAGAGGGTGACTACTCTGTTACAATGTTACTTCTGTCTGTGAGGCTCATGGCAGCCCTCTCAAAATATGTCAAAGAAATATATTTTAGGGTAAAATATTTCTAATTTCCTTCACTGTCAAGAAGACATGAATAGAGATAGTAAATCTCCCAATGCTGGAAATGAAGACATTGGTGAATAAGTGCTTCAGCCTAGAGTGTTTGATTTGACAAGACCATAGACCCTGAGGGGGGCTACTAAGCACCAACAATCTTGTGTTTATGTGTGTGTCACAGCTAGGTCCACTGCATAGAACAATGTCTGGCCCAGAGTAAATGCTCAGGAAATATTAATGAATCAAGGGATTGTTAACTGCAAAAAAAAAAGAAAATTAATAAGATTTATACTTTGGAAAAGGGGAGCTTTAGTTCTTATGAAGGGTAGCAGCCTGCTGTGTGGCCATTCCAATAGGTGGGGAAGCAGAGCCCAGGCCAGAAGCCAGGTATACATGCTTCCAAGAAGAGACAAAAGGGAACAGGATTTTATACTGAGTGGGGTAGTCAAATATACATGTTCAACAAGCTATAGGAGGAGTCATGAATATTTATAAAGGGAAATCACACGCATGTAATTGTGCTTTATCTCTCTCACCCCATCACAGCTGGGAACTCAGTTTTAAGGTGTTTCTGGGGTCCCCTTGGCTGAGAGGGGTTCATTCATTTAGCAGAGGGCTTGGGATTTTATTGTTATTTCACCAGATGAATGGATAATTGAATTGTGAACAAAAATAAAATCTTAAACTCCCTAGATGACTGAATGGACCCCTTCTTGGTCAAGGCAACCCTAGAAATACCCAAAAGCTGAGTTGCTGCCCATGAGAAGGGAGGTCAGAATCCCTCATCATGCCTCCCTCCCTTGTTGGAGATATCCTTTGTAACTCATCAACAAGCATAAGGCTATGCAAAACAAAGCTTAAACCACACCTGCATGTCCTCAACTTACTTAACAGATCCCTTGAGGCTGAGTATATGTCCAGTGACTTGTCTCTGATAAACAGATTTCCTTATCTTAACTTAAAACATTCCAAGCCTTTCGACAAAGCTTTCTTTAGCCAATTACAAATCAAAGAATCTTTAAACCACCTATAACTTGAAATTCCCCACTTTGAGATGTCCTGCCCTTTCAGGCCAAACCAATGTATGCCTTCAATGTATTGATTTATGACTTTATGTGTAATTCCTGGCTCCCTGAAATGGATAAAACCAAACTATGACCCAATCATGGGAAGACCATTTGCTTAAGGCTTCTTGGGTGTGGGTCTCAGGGCTGTGGTCACACATATTCAGGTCAGAAAAAAACACTTTAAATTATTTTATAGAGTTTGGTTTCTTTTCCTCCATTGACAACACACATTTGTGATTATCTTAATTCTTAATATTATGACTTTTGTATGGAATTTTTAAGCTTTGCTAGTTTCATACAATAACACCTAGAATTCTTGCTTTTATGGAAAGTGTACATTTGATAATGTAATCTCTCATGTACTATTTTATTTTATTCTTGCAATCACACAATGTGGCAAAGGTTTATTTTTCCCGTTTTAGAAATGAATTAACTAAAGCTAAGGCAAAGTTAATCTTATCCCATATCACACAGACTTGGCAGAAATGGGACCCATACCTGAGGTTGGCTAAATTCCATTCGTGCTTCTATATTCAGTTTGAGAGTATAGAAGACAAATAGTCTAACGTGTGTAATAGGAGTCCCAGAAATATTTCCTAATTTTTCCTCCAGCTATCCTGTATCTGTGTCTAGAATTACAATCACTGTGATCGATGGTGGTATGTCAAATCACTTTTTGAAGCTCATTGATGACCTTATAGTTCATAAGTATTCTTGGTAAGATTTTCTAGCCTTATATAATATAATTATTGCCATGCAAAATGTCACAGGATATTGAGATAATAAGATGTGAAAGACTTAAAAAAATTAAACAGAGCTATTGCAAATGAAAATCTAACAATGCCACTTCACTGCTTAAAACCTTCTAATTAAGCGGTTCTCAATTGTGCTTACATGTCACCAAGGAGCTTCACAAAAAGAGTGATGCCTGGGTTTGAAGAAAATTAGAAATATTTTTACCCCAAAATATGACATTTTGACATTCTGCA
The DNA here is from genome assembly GCA_004363605.1 of Indri indri. Taxonomy (NCBI): domain Eukaryota; kingdom Metazoa; phylum Chordata; class Mammalia; order Primates; family Indriidae; genus Indri; species Indri indri. The sequence continues at coordinate 24,533 of RJWJ010007042.1, read as the reverse complement.
CCGATTGATGAAGCTTCAAGGTCTCTCTGACCTTCCCCACCACCACCATTTACTCTCCCCACAAAAAAGTTTCTTCTGCCTGAGATCCAGACCCATTTAGGAGAATGATTGTCCTTTTCTTCTCTCCCTGTAAGACCAGGACCACACTGGAACAGACTCTTGAAGAAGATAATGTCATGCTCATTTAAATTCCAAAGGGAACTGTTTACCAGTTAATCTTTGTTTCCCACTCATTCGCCCTCCCTAGTAATCCTTTATTGCCCCACTACAGAATTCCCCTTTGCCCTTCCCAAAACCCGTTTTACCAGAAAGGCATTTAAGCTCCTGAACCTGACTGGGGAGTTGAATCCTCATTTTCTGGGGGTTTCCACATACACATGCTAAATAAATTTGATAGCTTTTCTTTTATTAACGCTTTTTTGTGAGTTGGTTTTTCAGTGAAATTTCTAAGAGCAAAAGGAAGTTTTGCCTGCACAGTTTCGTCCTGTGAGATCTCAATGCAATTGGCCTGGTGAGGCCTGAGCATAGGTTTTTTAAAAATCCTGGGCCACCTGCAGCAGAATTGTTACTGAAAGTTCAGCACTTGTCCCCAAGGCCACATCCAAAGAATGAGGACAAGTGGTTTGAGGGAAAGAAAGAGAAGTTTATGAATTGGCTGGCAAATGAGGAGGATTGTAGACTGTTGTCTTAAAGTACCACCGTCCTATCTATAAGCAGAAATACAGAGCTTTTAGAGGGAGTTTTCAGTTTGGGGCTATTGCTGTTTAACTAGAGTATCTCTGGTGAAGACAATCTTATGATTTCTGCTGGGACAATTCTGTTGAGCCACCTCCTGTGGTACAAAGAACAAGTGACACTCCCCTGCTCCTCTGATCACTGGCTTTGGGCAGGAATGCAGCTTTTAATTTCCAAAAAAAGTGGGGGAAATCTTAAAGAGACAACTTGTAATACCTTTTTCCCTTTTTTGGGCCCTTATTTCTGTTACAGAATTACTTGGGATGATTGTTAGAAATGCAGGCTCCAAGGTCTCACCCCAGTTCTAGTGAAGCAAGATCTGAGAATCAAAGACTTTTCATGTTTCAACAAGCTCCCTTAGGTGACTTATCAAACTTTATTACTAATAAGGTGCATATGGATCACCTTATTAAAATACATAGTCTGTGTCTGTGGCTGTGGGGAGGTGGTACAATTCTGCATTTCTACTTAGGTTATGCCTAAGCTTCTGTCTGGGGACCACATTTTTGAACGGCAAAATCCTAAGTAATTCTAATGCAAATGAATTTTAAGATCCTCCACTGTACAGAGAGAAGGACCCAAAGTGCTTAGCTTGGCACATAGAGTCATCTTCATCTCCAAACCCTGCCACTGCCTGACTTGCACTTTAGGCTGCATTAACAACAAACTGCTTTTACATACACACACACACACACACACGTGCACACACACACACACGCACACACACACACACACACACACACACGCACACACACACACACACACACACAAACACGCTCTTCTCAGAATGCAAATACAATACCGGCTTAGACTTCATCTTACACATCATTTGCCCCCTCCCTTCTCTCTCATAGCATCCTATGTATCCTCAATCCTATCACTAATTCTATTTTATTGAAATTGACTGATTATAATTCTTTCCCGTTCTGCAGGAACAGAGGGGACTTTGAAGCATTCATCCTAGCAGCAACAGCACAGAGCATAGTGGGCAATCGATAAATAGTTATTAAATTATGTGCCAAACACAAATCTTACCCTTATAAACATCAAAGAAAATTACCCATCTTTTGAAGGTCCATTTCCTCTACTCCAATTTATGAAATTATTTCTGTCAAGTTTAGAAGGGCCAGCAATCACCAGTGCCCTGTGCTACTGTGGCCTCACGATTACCGGGCATTTCCATGAATCCTCTTAATGGTCTTGGTCTTTTTTTTTTTTTTTTCCAAATTGCTCTTACAGCCAATAATTTGCTCCAAGAACATAAACCAACACTTGGAAGGTCCCTGTTGTCATTATTAATTTCAGCACCACTTTCTCATATTTCAAAAGGGGACACAAGCAGGCACTGGCAGGTGAGCAGTTGGGTGGTTTCACAGGCGGTGGCTGTGAGAAGTTGAATCGGGAACATTGATCAGCCCGGTGCTCTTTAGAATCTACCCTTCAAGGTTACATCCAAACCACCTTAATGGGGTCAGCAAAGGCCAGAGACAGCAGCTTTGCTGCAGTGGCTTCATCCGTCATGCTCATAACCAGTAAATAGAGACTGATGAGGGAGCTAAGCTGGCGAGGGCAAGCTGTTCTTATTCTCCTCGCCGAGCTCAATGCCTCCCATCTCGCTCCAAGCAGGTCCTCTGAGATATTTACTTTGAAAAGCAAATATTGATACTTGCTGCCGCTGGCTTTTTCATTAAATATTTGGCTCCTTGATACACATTCTTTGCTTAATTACTTTCCTTCCTCTTCCATCTAGTCTGAAATTGGGAAGTAATTTTAGCATTTGTGGAAGTTTACTTTGATTCCAAACCTCCCTCCTTCTAGGTAGTATTTGCTATGGTCTGAATGCTGTGTCCCTCCAAAAGTCATATGTTGGAATCCTAACCTCCGAGGTGATGGTATTAAGAGGTGGGGGATTGGGGAGGTGATTATATCATGAGGGCTCCACCCTCATGAATGGGATCAGTGCCCCGTCCTGCCACATGAGGACATGGCAAGGAGTTGCCACCTGTGAACTGGGAAGGGGACCCTCAGCAGACACTGGCTCTGCCAACCACTTGATCTTGGACTTTCCAGCCTCCAGAACCATGAGAAATAAATTTCTGTCATTTAGAAGTCCACTCTAGCTACGGCATTTTATTATAGCAGCCAAACGGACTAAGACAATATTCTTAAATAAATCTGGAGGCATTTGGTGTCGCAAATCTTTCACAGCTGAGCCAAGGCCTGCACTGGGCTGAGAAGTCTGTGTGATTCACAAAGGCATCCAGCCTGGAAACTGTTCCTTCCTCTGAGTTTCCTGAACAGGCTCCTTGGGCTCCTTTAAGAGTCTCACCCAGCTGCACACACTGGGTATCTTCCTGAGGCCCAAACCCAGGCTTTGCTCGCTCTCCTCCCACTCGGCTCATGCGAGCAGAAGAATTAATCATTCTGGGATGAATGAATGACAGTTTGAGTGGTGGGCTCTGCTTACGAAGCCCACAGTCCCCCAGCACACGGACTCCACCTACACAGCCACCTCACTCCCCCCACCCACCACCGCCTGGAGAAGAGAGCTTTTATTAATCACGCGACGATGTTTTTCAGATTTTTAAAAACGTCACACGTGTGCATCATGTTAGGCCTTTAAAAATGCCAATGAGTTACAAGATGATTCCTGCTGTTACTCAGAAGCACCGCATCAGGCAAATGCCAAACATGCTGAAAGTGGCTGTGAATTGACGCCACCTCCCAGCACCTGCCCACCCCGGCTCCAGAGTCCACCTGTTTCCCTTCTCCAGGTGACTTCGGGCATAACTGAGTGGCTGTCAACCCTGGCCACACAGATTCGCCAGGGAGGAGCTTTTAAAACATAATTCACTCCTTGCGATTTTGACTTAATTGGTCTAGAATGGAACCCAGACAATAGCATTTTTTGGAAGCTCCCCAGGTGATCCTAATTGAAGCCAAAGTTGAAAAACACTGAACTTTGTCCTTTCAGATCCTTTTCTGGAGCAGGGAAGTTTCTCCTAGTTAATCTCCCCAGTCATTGGCTCCACTTAGACCCCACCACTACCCTCTCTTCTTCCTCTCCAGAATCTAGAACTTTTCAAATTAATATGCTTTTTTTTAAGGGAGTTGCCCAGTTTCTGAATCCTGCTCTTACGTTTGGTGAATCCCCCCACTCCCGCCCCCACCCCGATATGCACGTTAAAGAGAATCAAGGCTGATCTCCTACATGGAAGCTGAAAATGCCAATTACTCACTCTCCAAGCCTCCCTTGCAGTTAGGCACGGCCAGGTGACCTGGCTCTGCCAATCAGACACACCCTCCCAGACGACACTCTTCTGGTGACAGTGGTGGGTATCCACAGCCAATGATGGCAAAGTGTAAGATGCCCCATCCAATGCTTGGCAGCTGGAAAGCAGTGTCTTCATTTCACTCATTTCCATGGTATAATCTTGGGTCTCTTCATGGCTGCAGAGCCTCAAACCTGGTTCTCTCAATGATTCTGTGAGCATACGATATCCATTTGACAAATTCCTTTCCAGTTCAAATCAGCCAGAGTCAGTCTCTGTGTTTCCGAATAAGAACCCTGTCTGGTTCCTAGAATCTCATGTCCTTTCATAGGTGATACCACAGAGGAGAAGCTGCCTGCTTCGGAATGAGAGTTGTACCCTTAACCCTTTGATCCAAGTCCAGCAATCATGTTTGATATTTTCAATTGCCACTATCTCATTTCCATTCTTTACTTCAGTTCTGTGAAAAGACCATCCGGCAAATTGACCTTTAACTTTTATTATTGATCGCCCACAGAACTCAGGTTACGACTCCCTAGAGTGGCCTCGCTTCTGCGCCCTCCGCTGAGCTGCCTCTGGTATTTATCAAAGGTGGCTGCATCATCTGCAAACGGCAGCCTTGTCTGGCAGACTCTGCACCTGACTGAACTGCTCCAACTGTAGAAATAGACCACGGGTGAGATTTCCTAAAACTCTCTATTCACTGTAACTATGAGAAAGAGAAGAAATAACATCTGACTGCTCCTTGAGAATTCCATCAGTGGATGCCCTTCCTAGGTACAGCACAGCTGGTGGCAGCTATAATTGTGAGGCACAGTCTGGGGTGGGGTGTTGCAGAGGAAAACCTCTGTCACATGGTGTCTCTCAAAGCCTTCTTTCATCCATGTGTTGATGATGGTGGGTTGAATCATGAAAGGCATGGCATAAAGCTTCACAAAGTACAACGCTCCTGGGGAAGTTGGCTTTTATTGTGAACAGGAGCAAGTCTTGTGCTCACACCCCCACGGCACCTGCATTCCAGTGCCATGGTGAATTGCCAATTTGCAACTCAAATATCTAACATGTGCTCAGGCACAAAACACACATGATATTGACTGCAGCCAAGCTAGCTTACAGTGAAACATTCTGTGGCTGATCCCCAAAAGTTCTACCATTTGCTTCCGCAGATTTCTTTAGAAATATTGGTGATGGTAAAAGCTGGGATGAAATCCACTCTAGTGATAGAAGACCTCCATCTTTCTTCAGTTCCTTCACATGGAATATTGGCAAGCATTTGCAATCCCCATAATTCTAGGAAATTCTATTTTTCCCAGACGTTTTGTTTCCTGAGTGATGACCTAATAGACACATGACCTCAAATCCAAAAGCTTATCTCACAGAGAAAAATGATACATCGTTGCTCATGGAAGAAGCTAGACACTGTGTTCCTTAAGAGCAAAGACAGCATTCTTTCAATATTTGTGTCCTGAGCATTTGAACCAATGTTGGTTCACAGAAGATATTTATCACATATGTGTGAATTAGACAATAATGAGTGGGTGGATGGATCGATGGATGAAACAGAATAAGGGAATAAGGGAAGGAATGGAGGCAACAAGACTGATCCTCACACGAATGCAATTAATAAGGGGAGGTTAAAAAGTGCCCCTTGAGGACTTCAATATGAGAGTTTCAGAAACAAAGTCATACCTTTAAATTTCAAGGATTTTTTAACTTTTGATGTATCAGAAAGATTACTAAACCAGGATACAAAATAGCTAACGTTCTCAGATCTGCCTCTATCTTGCATTATGTCCTGAGCTATTCATTTTATCTCCCAGCACTTCTGTTTCTATGTTCATAAAGCAATGGAGATAAATTAGCTAATGTCCTAGATTTCTTCTAACATTAACGTCCAAGATTGTATTAACTATTGCAATTGCAAATTGAAAGTGCAAACTTGCAGAAGATCATTGTTAGAAATTAATACCGTCATTTGAATTTTTCATTTATGTATTTTTAATAACCTTTGGCTATAGGCTTGACTTTTTTAAAAATTCAGTTTGCTTTTGAAATATGGCCATGAATAATATTCATCTTATTAACATGAATATAAATAATATTCATCTGGAAAAGAACTAATAATGCCAGCCACAGGGAAAGTAAAGTCTTTTCAACAAATGGTAGTGGAACAACTGGATATCCACATGGGAAAGAAATGAACTTTGAACTTTATCTCCTGTGGTAGTCCAAAATATGCCCACAAATTTTTTAATACTCCTCCCTTTAAAAAGGTGTAAATTAATTCCCACACTCTCCCTGAGAGTGGGCTGGACTTAGGGACTCATTTCTAATGAATAGAATCAATCTGAAGCTATGGTATATATGACAGCTTTGGGCACTAAGTTATAAAAGACACACTGGATTCCTCCTCACTAGTTCCTGCTTAGATAGATCATTTGCTCTGGGGGAAGCCAGCAGCAAAGTTGTGAGACACCCAGACAGCCTATAGAGGGTTCCATATGGTGAGTTCCTGAGGCCTTCTGCCAACAGCCATGAGAGTGAGCCATCCTGCAAACAGACCCTCCAGCCCTATTCAGACTATGGTGACTACATCCAGGGCAACAGTTTGACTGCAGCCTTAAGAGGTTTCTGACTGAGCCAGAATCAGCCAGCTAAACCATTTTCAGATTCCTAACTCCTAGAAGATATGTGAGATAATGTTTATTGCTTTAGCTTTTAAATTTTAGAATAATTTGTTGTGCAGCAATAGATAATTAATATACCTCACAGCATATATAATTAAATCAAAATGAATCATAGATATAAATATAAAAGTTAAAATTATAAAGCTTCTAGAAGAAAACAAAGGAGAAAATCTTTGTGATTTTGGAGTAGGTAAAGATGAAATATAGAAAGCATGGTGATGAAAGAGAAAGTTAACAAATTGGACTTTATTAAAACTCGTGCTTCTCAAAAGACACCATTAAGAATGAAAAGACGAGGCACAGAGTAGGAGAAAAATATATATTTACATTTTAAGGACTTGGATCCAGAATATATTAACATAAAAAACTCAGTAACAAGAAGAGAGATAAGTAATGAGAAGACAATTCCATTTTTAAAATGTGTGAAAGAACAGACACTTTACAAAAGAAGTTATATGAATGGCTAATAAGCACACAGAAAGAGTCTCCATGTCATCAATGACAATGAGATACCTCTATACCTACTTGACTAGCTAAAATTTAAAAGACTGATGACATCAAGTGTTAGTGAGGATGTAGAGCCACTGGAACTCCTATACACTTCTAGTAGGAATATAAAATGATAAAACCATTTAAAGTCTCTTCAAAAGTGAAACATACACCTACCTTATGATCTACTCCTAGAATATTTACCCAAGAGAAATGTCCATACAAATACTAGTACATGAACGTACAAGAATGTTCATAATAGCAAAAAGCTGTAAATAAGTCAAACATTCATTAATAGGTGAATAGACAAATAAAACAAGGTATATCCATATGATGGAATACTACTCAACAATAAAAAAGAATGAAGTGTTACATTTATATAATAACATAAATGAATTTCAAAATCGGGTTGAGTGAAACAATCTAGAAAAAAGGAATATACATTATATGACTCTATTTACATAAAATTTTAGAAAATGTAAACTAATCTACAGTGACAGAAAGTAGATCAGTGGTCAGCCAGGGTCAGGGGTGGAGGGAGGTGATTAGGTCATAAGAACTCTGCCCTCATAAATGGATTAATGCTGTGATTGCAGGAGTAGGTTAGTTATTGCAAAAGTTTTCTTCCCTTGCATGCACTCTCTCACCATGTGTTGGCTTCTGCCATGTTATGACATAGCAGGAAGGCCCTACCAGATGCAGCCCCTTTATCTTGGACTTCCCAATTCCCCAAACCATGAGCCAAATAAATTTCTTTTCTTTATAAGTTACCTAGTCTATGATATTCTGTTATAGCAGCAGAAAATGGACTGACACATTATCTTGCTGGTGACAGTAGTCGATGGTGTATACAATTGTCAATCAAATCTACACTTTAAATGAATGCAGTATGCACTATATAAATAATGCCTCAGTACATTTTATTTGAAATTAATTATAATGCCCACGTCTTTGTATTCCAGTTGTGATAACCTCATACTATAGATTTGTAATAATGCTATAGCCTAACACAGTTCTTTTCATGTAGCGATCCAGTGACAGGCAAATGACCTTGAAGTCTACAGAATCATTCAGGAATATGAGAAGGCAACACATTTGGTAATTCCTTTTACCAAATGTTTAGTTATATGTGGCTTAATTATCCATACATTTCAAACTGTTTAGTATTTAACAAATAGTAATTTCATTCTACTTCTTTAACATCTAGTAACTTTGCATGTGGCACATTCATAGGCCGGCTGACAGTTAACATCCTTGGCTTCAGTTTTTAGAAGACAACTTCTTTCCCATGTCATGGAGCACATTTATATCAAGTCCCTCCAAGGCTTCGTTTATTCTCCTAGAAATGTAAGACACATTGGAAGCTCTGTTGCTTTTGCTTTTCTAGCCTTCAGAAAACTTGATCTGAACCCATTTTATGGGCCAGAATTTTTCTTTCGTAGCCTCCTTCAAACTATTGTAAAGGCAAGAGCATTTCCCCTCTGTCTGAAGCAGCCATTCATAACCTTTCCATCACCTAAGAGCAATTTCATCATTTTTTTCCCTTGTGGACCCCATGTAAATAGCAAACTGTATACCTTAAGAAACAATAGCTTTCTCTTTCTTTCCTTTTTTTTTTTCATAATTTTCTAAAGAAATGCATGAGCACTTCTTAATTAATTGCACTCGTTGAGAGGGAGGGTTCTGAAGTCAGACTAGCTGGATTTGAATATTGAATATTTTCTCTTCTGTGTGCTATTGAAGCTTCTGACTAGAATGTGTCCCATCACTGTTCTGTTTAGAACACTGGTCATCAAAATAATCATAACTCCACTTACTTAGTGGCTATGATGTGCCAGACACTCTACGAGTAGAATTCTACTTACTCTCAAAACACTTCAGCTTGGTGAGTATTACTCCTGCTTTCTCAATGGAGAAACTTGGAATCAGAGGGGTTAAGTGTTTGCATAATGTCACACAGTGAGTAAATGACTGAGCCACAAGTTGAACCTAAATCTTTCTGCCTTTAGAATGCATCCTCCATGCTTTCTATATCCTGCCTCCACAAATAGAATTCTAGCTTACAGTTAAGAAACACATTGCGTAGTTAGCCTGTATAGTCTTATTTCACACAAACAAGCTGTTTCCATCAAGCTTTTTGAAAATCTTGCAAATAGTATTTCTACCATTCCTCTACACACACACACACACACACACGCACACACACACACACACACACACCATGGGCCCACAAGGGAACTCCTGATCTAGAGGGATCCAAGTCCGTGCCCACACATACAAATTCTCTATGTGGCAGCAAAGTCAAGAAATTCAAACTCGAGCATTCTGCAGCACTGTTGGTTTCTCATGGTGTAATTCCAGTCTTAAGGTGGTAGGAATAAGCCCCAGAGAATTCTCATCCTGTGTTAGTGAAGACCACAGTGACCAGTGTAATACGAGGCATGAAGCCCAGGGTCTCACCCCAAGAGCAGGCACATAGGTTGAAAGGGAATTGATTATTTTCATGACTTCATATTTGACTTTATATTCTTTAACACAAATTATTTTTGACTGTGACTAGCAACTGGAAACAAGGTTTATGAAAAATAAGAATCTTCTAAAGTCAGATTTATCTCTTAGAAGGTTTGGAACGTTCTTTAAAATTTTAAATCCAATCATCCGTGTGTCTCTGCGCATCTGCTTTTAGCATTTCAAGTTCCTTGAAAAGGAGGAAATTTCATTTTTTAAAAAAATGTCAGAAAAATCAATGGGGCTCCAAACCAACTGTCCCTGACTGTACACCCTCTCAGAGGCCTGTCACAGAGGACAGGATGCCTGAGCTGGTGTCATTCAAAGCTTTTGAAAACAGGCAGCTAATTAATGTACAGATGAGATGAAATTTAAATTATGCATTAACTCAAAGGAAGATACACTCTGAATATTAAAATGATGGAGCTCCTGGCGTGGCCAAATATAGCCTCTTTTTCTGATGGATTAGGAAAGAATTTCGAGAAGCCAGCGTGGATGCCTCATGGCATTCTTGGCATTGTTCAGCCACAAGGGGTACATAGCACTTGACTCATAAAGAATGAAAATGGGAGTGAAAGAAAGAAGTCGGGGGGCAGCTCAGATAGTCTGCATGTAAGCCATGCCCCCCCTGAGACTGTACCAATTAGAGAACAGGACTGTGGTCTAATTATAAAATATCCATGGCAAGCATAATTGTAATAATCACATGACAGAAAAATTAACTCTGAAATACAGGTCACCTACAACAGATACCCCACCTTTCCCTAGAGGACGCCATCAAAAAACACTGGCCAAGGTGAGAGCAGGTCTTTCTTTGCCGGACACTTGGCCCACAGTGTCATGCATAAACAGAACTCTGAGACATTGCCCTTTTCTGCCTGAAGGAGCTTAAGCTATAGTGGAGTAGTCACAAGCAAGGAAAAGAATTTTTACAGACTGAATGTTTGTATCTGCCTTCCCTCCAAATTCTTATGTTGAAACTTAATTCCCCATGTGATGGCATTTGGAAGTAGAGCCTGTGGGAGGTGATTATGCCATAAAGGTGGAGCCTCCATGAATGGAATTAGTGCCCTTATAAAAGAGACTGCAGAGATCTCCCTCACCCCTTCTGGCAAGTGAGGACGCAGTGAGAAGATGACTATCTATGAGCCAGGAAGGGGGTCCTTACTAGACATTAAATCTGTTGGCATCTTGACCTTGGACTTCCCAGCCTCCAGAACGGTGAGAAATGAATGTTTTTTGTTTAAGCCACCTGGTCTATTGTATTCTGTTGTACCAACCCGAACTAAGACAAGAAGATAATTCCACACCACAACATGTGGTAAGAACAAAAAACACAGTAGAGAAGAAACACCAAGATGGTGCATGCAAGTATGACCCGAAGAACTGGACTGTGCTCTTCTCAGCCCTGACCCCTCAGTTGCTGAATTTAAAGATTCCTCACTCATCTCTTGGAAATTCTTGTTTTTTTTTTTTTACAAAATATTAAGGGGTACAAAAGTTTTTGCTACATAGATATGTTTTATAATGCTTAATTCGGGCTTTTAGAGTGTGTCATCACCTGAATAGTGTCCGTTGTATCTGATAGGTAGATTTTTACCTCTCCACCCTTATTGATTTCCAATGACCATTACATCTCTTTGTGCCTGTGTGTGCCCATGTATTAGCTCTCAATTATTAGAGAGAACATGTGATGATTGTTTTTCCATTCCTAAGATACTTCACTTAGGATAATGGTCTCCAGTTCCATCCAAGTTGCTGCAAAAGACGTTATTTCATTCCTCTTTATGGCTGAGTAGTACTCCATGGTGTGTGTGTGTGTGTGTGTGTGTATCACATTTTCTTAATCCACTTGTGAATTGATGGGCATTTAGGTTGGTTCCACATCTTTGCAGTTGTGAATTGTGCTGTAATAAACATTCGAGTACAGGTGTCTTTTTGATATAATGACTTATTTTCCTTCAGGTAGATACCCAGTAGTTGGATTGCTGGTTGGAACAGTTAAGTCCATGTTTATTTCTTTGAGGAATCTCCATACTGTTTTCCATGGAGGTTGTACTAATTTGCAGTCCCCCCAACAGTATATAAGCATTCCTTTCTCTCTGCATCCACGCCAGCATCTATTGTTTTTTGACTTTTTAATAGTGGCCCTTCTGACAGGGCTAAGGTGATATCTCATTATGGTTTTAACTTGCATTTCTCTGATGATTAGTGATGTTGAGCATTTCTTCATATGACTTTGGCCATTTATCTTCATTTGAAAAACTTCTGTTTATGTCTTTTGCCCACTTTTTAATGATTTTTAAAATCATCTCTTGAAAATGCTTGAGGCCTTCAGATATGATCTCACTCTCACCCTAAAAAGCATTTGTCCTTCTAAAAGTCTTCCAGTCTCCCTTCTCACTCACCCACACTTCTCAAAAGTCATCCAAACCAGTGTCATTTATCCATTCTGAACATGCATTATTTGCCTTCAATGTTCCAGGACACTTGCTAGGCTCTGGGGACCCAGTGAAGAACACACTAGTCCCTGCTTCTCCACAGAGGATAGTTCCAAGACCCTGAATGGATGCCTGAACCCACAGATAGTACCAAGCCCCATGTATACTATGCTTTTTCCTACACATACGTACCTATAATAAAGTTTGATTTATAAATTAGGCAGCATAAGTTATTAACAGCAATAACTAATAGTAAAATGGAACAATTATAGCAATATACTGTCACAAGAGTTATCACATACTGTGGCCACTACTTTTTCTAGTTTGAAGTGTGACAGCAAAACTAGCACAAATTTTTTTTCCTCTTTCACAACTTCACAGATAGAAGATTCGTTCTTACTGTGGATATCAGCAACCTCAGCAAATAATTTTTTTTCTTTCCTTACAAAGTAAAGAAATTTCACCTTTTCACTTAAAGGAAGCACTTTTCAGCTCCTCTTTGGCATATCTGAGTCGCCAGCATCACTACTCTTGTGTTTGGGGCCATTATTAATTAAAATAAGGATTAGTTGAACACAAGAACTGCAATATCATGACAATTGATCTGATATCGAGACAGGTACTAAGTGACTAATAGGGAGTATCTGTAGCATGGATCTGCTGGACAGAGCGAAGATTCATGTCCCTGGTGGGATGCTGAGAGAGATTTCATCACACTACTCAGAACAGCATGCAATTTAAAACTTACGAATTGTTTATTTCTGCAATTTTCCATTTAATATTTTGAGACCGTGGTTGGTTTATGGGTAACTGAAACCATGAAAAGCAAAACCTTGGATAAGGGGGGACCACTGTAACTTTGTCTACTGGGGTAGAGATTGGAGTCAATGCCAGTCCCGTGAGATAAGGCCTCAACAGAGATACGCATGCTGTACTCTGGAATCACAGAGAAGAATTCCTAACTCAGCCATGGCAGCTCAGGATGGCTTTCTGAAGGAAGTGACCCTAAACCATGTTCTGAAAGACCGGTAGCACACGGTCACGGGTGAGGAATTGGGGAACCCCTGGGTGGAAGACAAGGGCATTTTAGGCACAAGGAACAATGTGCTCCTTGCAAAGTAGAGAGTCCTATGCAACTCTAACATGGTATCAGTATTATCCCAATAAAGAGGCATTCACCATTCACATTTCATAGTTTTATAATCAAGGTATTTTGTGAAGGGGCAGGTATTCATTCATTTATTTTAAAAATATTTATGGAGCATGAAGTGTGTGGTGGGCATTGTGCTAGGCACTGAAAGAAAGGGAGTTTTTTGGTCATGATTGGTGGAAAAATAATTATGCCTAAGTCCAAAAATGTAAACGTTTTCAGTGATTTTAAATGAGCAAAAGAAACTTGAAAAGTGGAATAAGATAGGAAGATTAGAGGTAAAAAGAGTTATTATTGGGAAGAAAGTGGGAGAATTTTCTAGGTGTAAGGTCTGGTGTGAAAACAGATATTGAAATAAGACAAGAAGGAGGAGACAGGAACAGAAGGCACTCAAAGCTTTGCATTCCTGGGATGAAAGGCAAAAGAGTCAAGGATTATATTGAGAGAGTTCTTTGTGTGATCAGAACACGATGCAGGGGAGTGGCATGTGGTTTTAAGGATGGCATAGAAATGAAATGTAAGAGAGCCTCAAGTTTCCTAAATTCAATCGAAAAGTCGAAGACTTACACCAGCATTTTGTGGCCATGTTATTTCATACTTTGAATCTAAAATCTAAAGCATATTGAAGGCATAAATCTTGGGAACAACCTAGCACCTAGGCAGCTGGAACATTTCCCAATTTTTCTGCAACGTAAGATAAAATGGCATGCCTAAGGCGCTGAGTTAAATGTCATTTCCAGGGTAGATGCAGGATTCTCATTCTTTAGCCACAAGACCGACCGTACCTTATTTTTTCCCCCCCCGAATGGGTTGTGCTTTTATCCCTCTTGACTCATTGAACCAGATAGTCATCTATTCTACAATATGGAAACTATTCTCAGATAATCGTAGGATGAAAATCTGGCCCCACAGAACAAACAGCTCATGATGTTCTTTGGGGGAGCGTAATGAACAGCGTGGATTCGCTTGCAGAGGTTCCAAGGCAAGAAATGAGAGATCAAAGATTTAATTGTGGATCTGCCATGTTTCCCCTTCCTCATTGTTCATATTAAAGACTGTTGATTAAACACACCAAGGGCTTATTAGGGCCAGAATCAGTCAGATCTACCCCATAAAGTCCTTCCCTTCTGGACTTGCAGTCTATGCACATGGCACTACCCTGCTCAGGCAACACAACAGAAGAATGATGAGAAAACTGTGCCATCACATGAAGAGGCAAGGCTGAGAGTGGGCGCTAACATCCAAACTGCTCAGTGGCTTCAATCGTCTCTCCTTAGTGTCCTCAGATGTCTGACCTCTGCTTCCTCACTACATCAGCAGTCAGTGGGCATTCACATGCACAGCACCGATTCCCACAAAGGGGAGGATCAGGACTTATTCCAGCCTGCTGGCTGGCGTTCACTGCCTCAGGGCTGAGCCTACCCCAGAAATATTAACAGAGGCCAGCTTTCTGAGCTGCTTCCAACCTTATACCTCTAGTTGTAACATTGATGGAGGTGTCCTCATTTCATCCGTGGTGGTCTCAAGCTGCAAGCTGCAACTTTGCTTTCTTCCTCCCCGCTAAAACATATACATAAGATGCTAAGAGACCTCAACCATCAGAGAATGATTCCTCAACAATGTGATGGATTCCAAGGGAGAGAAAAATTTTCAAGGGGAAAATCTATGTATGTCATATATGCTCACATTTAACAGGTGAGTTTTAAAAGGTTAGCTTATTGGAATATTGCAAAACAATGTGACATAAGAACTGGAAACTAATCTCTCTGCTGTACTTGACTTTGGCTGGGGTTCCCCCCCACCCCCCACCCCGCCGAGAACTGCACATACCACAGCTTGAGGCAACCAAACAAGAGGCCAAGCTCTAGCTCCAGGCTGCTACCTTTGCTGCCAAAACTCAGTGCACTCCCAGCCTCACCTGTGCCCCTCATCTCTGGTACCCTCTTCAGCCTGTCCTGCACTTGGAGTTCTAGAGGAGCTGGTAATGAGCCCATCTGAGGATTCATTTAAAGCATTGAATGCTATAGCTCTAAAGCTTGAAGCATCCGTGTGGACCCTCCGTTGTACTTCTTGGCACATGGCTCCTACACCCAGCTCTGGTCCAGCCCCAGCTCTCCATTGGATTCCACACTCCAACAGTTCCACCTGTCATGTCTCCTCAGCCTCAAATAGCCATCCGCAGCTGGCTGTCTCCAGAAAGCTTATGAAAAGAAAGAAAGGAAAGCAAAGACAAAAAGGTCCAGGAAGAGTAAACAAAAGGTGGAGAAAGGAAGATGGAAGAATATAGAACTCAAACATTCTTCAGTGTACTCCGCACCTTCTCAGAAGGATAAGATGGAGGAAAGAAACTTAAATAGTTGTTTAACTTATTCTTCTGCACATCAAACACCTAATATGGAATAGAATGTAGAGAAACAGACATAGAGAAATAACATGACCCTGAGAATAGTGTGTGTGTGTGGGGGGGGAGAATTTAAAATGATTTTTTTTAAAAAAAGACTTCAATAGAGAGAATGAACCTACATTTATAATTTAAACATTTAATTTTAAAGGTTCAAAATGACACTTGAAGTTGGTAATATTAAACTGATTTTGCTGGAAAAAAACTGAGTCCCTGAGAGGTAAGTGACCCAAAGTCTGAGCCAGCAACTTCATTTCCAGGTTTCTGTCCTCCTGAAAGAAATACTGGTGCATGTGCAGAAAGATGTATGCACAATGAAGTTTATTGCAACATTGTTCTACCTACAAACTCAAGAGAAATGTCCATATGTAGGCAAGCAATTAATTAAATTATGGCATATACTAGGAATAACATTTAGCTATGTATATGTATTTTTTAATGTAGCAAATCTGTATTCTAATGACATAGAAAATTCTTCAAGTTTAACTAAGCAGGCTGGGCGTGGTGACTCACGCCTGTAATCCTAGCACTCTGGGAGGCTGAGATGGGAGGATTGCTTGAGGTCAGGAGTTCGAGATCAGCCTGATTAAGAGCAAGACCCAGTGTCTACAAAAGATAGAAAAATTAGCCAGACATGGTGGTATGTGCCTCTAGTCCCAGCTACTCAGCAGGCTGGAGCAGGAGGATCTCTTGAGCCCAGGTGTTTGAGGTTGCAGTGAGCTGTGATGATGCCACTGCACTCTAGCCCAGGCAACAGAGCAAGACTCTGTCTCAAAACAACAACAACAACAAAAACATTAAGCAAAAAAATGCTGGACAATATGTTTAGTATGAATCCATTTACATCAATAAGTTTTTTACATATTTTTATCTGTGTGTGTATATATATGTATACATGTGCTTATATAAGCTTCAGAATGATACACACCAAAATTTCAAAATAGAGACAAAATTAAAAGCCTCCTTCTCCCCATGTTCCACCTGTTTTTCCCGGAGGAAATGGTTGCCTCTATATATTTCTACATTATTTGAATTTTTTCAATGTCAATATATTCACGATTCCTTGTATAATTTTTAAAATAAAGTTTATTTTTTAAAACCATATGATACTATGCAAATATAACACGCTGCTGTAATATTACTTTTGCACAGGAAACATCTGCTACTCAGCAAAAGGCTGGAAATAAATTGGCCCTTCGTTTCTGCCTTTTTCTTATGTCAGCAATAGTAACAAATTCCTGTGAGACCCTCAGCAGAACAAATCATCCTCCGTGCTCAGTTCTGATTGATGGAGAGACTTAGTATGCAGAATGGAGACAAGGACTGAATTGCCGGGTCACCTGCAAGCAGTGTTTAACATCTATAGGCAACGTAAGGTCACCTTCCATGATATCCTAGACAGCTGCTGGCCTGCCAGCACCAAAATTACATTTCATGCAGGTCAGCCTCACCAGTCTAGACACAGGAAGGAACAGATGAGAGCAGGATCCTTAAGCAGCTTGTATATCCTGAGCTGAAATGAAATGACCATTAACAAGCAGGGCTAAAGAAATACCACAGGGGCACACTGAAGTCATTAGCAGAGCTAGCAAGGAGCAAATCTATCTCTGCATTAATAACACGAAGAAAACTTGTTCCTATGTGGATTTTGACTGATGCCAAAATTCTCTCTCTCCTCTGTTTCCCACTTGATCCCACAACTGTGGCACATAGGGTAGGTAGGCAGCGATGATGTTTCCTCAGGCGAGGAAACTGAGACCCAGAAAGGAAAGGTGGCTGACTCAGGAACCGAGCCAGCAAAGGGGCTGCAGCTAGTCAGCCCCCACGTGACTTCTGGGCACAGCTGTTACGTGGCATGAGAAGCAGAGCACCCCACACACCAAGTTCAGACAGGCACTTCAGAGGCCAAAGTATCCCATTTGCGGTAGGCTCTATGGGTTGCCTTAGATTATTCCTTTCAGTTCTACTCAGGGTTCTTTCAATAACACCCCCAGTGTTGACATCTACAGATAAGAAGGATAAAATATGGATGCCCGTGCAATCACAGACAGACGTACATCTTCCACTTTCCTCCAGTGAGCTTGAGAAATTTCTATTTTTTTCCTACTATGACATGCCCTTAGTTAGATCTCATTCATTCATTTTCTCTCCCACACACACAGGAAATTGTGTTTTAGTAAAAGTGCCAAAAACCTTATTGAGGGTAATTGTAATTTGAGAGCGTCCCTCCTTTAAAGTCAAGTTTTGCTTCCATATCAAAGTAGATAAAGTATTATATACTCCTAAATTAAGAAGTAAAGAATATCCAAAAAGATAGACTGACGGCAGAATGCCCAAATAAACTTAAAGTAAGTGCACTGACAGAAGGAACTCAGGGCAGCCCAGGGAAGGAGGGAAGACCAAATCAACAAGGCTGAGAGCGTGGGAAAGGTCTACGTTCTGAAACTAGCCACCAGCTCTGTGATCATGAGGGCAGTGGAGGGTGAGGATGATTTGGGCCACACAGCTGAGGACTTCCTTTCCTCAGTGGTCTGTTCTCACTGTTTTCATCCAGAAAGACACAGACATTAAGATTTCCAAAGTGACATGAAAGCACACTCTGAATACAGGAACAGCTTCCCTTTGTCCTGTCTCTGCCTTCCCCTTATTTTCGTGACCTTGGTGAAGTCTTATTTTGACTTCATCTCTTCTTAACCTATATGGTGGAGATCCCTGGGCCGCATGTGCTGCCCAACTAACGGAGCTGCCGCAAAGATGCACGTGCTTCCTATACGGTAAAGCACAACACAGTGAAGGATTCTGATTCACATGAGGATTGCCCTGCAGCTGAAAGATTAAATGAGTTTGATCAGGGCTAAACCTACAGAGGTAAAAGATAACCAGAAGGTCATTAAGGGAGGCTGCAGCTATTTAAGGAGCAAAAACAGGACAGGGCAGGGATATGGATCAATATAACATTGGTCATTTAAAATTTCTTATTCCCATTTGTTCAAATAAAAACAAAACTGCACAGGTGGTTTGTGTATATCATTCATAGTGTGGAGCATGGGGTGATAAACAGTGCTTGCAAACAACACGCAGTTAATTTTACAACAAATTATTCATTCTTTCACTCAATACATTTTTACCAAATGTTAGACCTCTTCCAGGCTAGACTGGGATACATCTATTAAAGAAATAAAGAAGTGACATAACAGCAATTCACAGGTCGTCATGGGGGCTGGGTGAGGGAAAGTGGTCAGCGGAGGCCACCTTGAGGAGGCAGTATTTGAACTGAAAGTTGAAGAATGAAAATGAGCTTTTGCAGAGCTGAGGGAAGAGCATTTCGGGCAGAGAGAACAGCAGATTTTGGAGGCCCGAGGACAGGAAAAGGCTTGACATAGTTGAGGAACAGAAAGGAGCCCAGTGTGGCTGGAACCTAGTTGCAGAGTATGTCTTGTAAGGCACAGTTCTGTGGACAATTCATAGATGCCATAAAAATTTAGACAGCTGTCTTGCTGTGTGAAAGAGGGAGATGTATTTTGTCCCATCACGAACAATGGGGACCTGGGGGTTTGTTCGCCCACCCACAGGAAGGAGCACATGATGAATGTTCTCATCTTGAACACAGCACTCGACATTATCTGCTTTAGCCACATTTATCAGCATTAAAGCAGTCCATGTCCTATAGCTCTTGTACAGATCGAAATACCATAAACTGAAAGGAGAAAGTGGATGATGTATCTTCAGCGACTGTTATAAAAGACTAGGATAATCCTTTGTGCCAATGAAATACTCTCCATTTATCATCATGGTGTTGCAGAAGTTGCCATTGTTACTTAATCAGTAAGATGGGAGAATAGTTAAATATAATTTAAAAGGAAGATCGTCAAAGGTTTGCTATGACAGCTTCTGTAAAATGCTTTGGAATTAAATCAATTTATCAACAAATATGTAATTTGCTTCTACTACGCTAGGCGCTGTGGAAAATGCAAAGTAACAAAAGACAAATCTCCTGTCTTTGAGGAATTTACAACTGCCGGTGGAGAAAAGATGTTTTAATAGTAGACACTTAACAAGAATATTTAATGAAATTCAATGTTCTGCTGTATATTTTAGACTGCTATAGGAGTCCATGAAAAGAAAGTGATTGTACAAGGTTAATGCTAATTGCATAAGGTTTCGTGCTGTTCAACGCCTGGTATACACAAGATAATCAGTAAATGCTTTGTAGAATAAATAAGTGAGGTAGATTTGAGTTTTGACTTCTAACGTATGTATGAAATGAATTGGCCATGAGAAATGGGGGGTCTCGAGGCAGGAGGGCCAGCACGATCTCATGCATGGGTAGGAATAAATATGGCACATAGAGAGGCAATATAGACGTAGGTGTAAGAAGGAACATCATACCAGTGACAGAGGGCCTCGAACAGTGAACTTGAAATTTTGGACCTGATTAAAGAAGAAGTTTTAGGTTCCTGAGAAAGAACAGAACATGATTAAAACAATATTTTAGGGAAATCACTTTGCTAGTTGTATTCTGGGGAAAAGAGAAAGAAGATTAAAGGTCCAGTTAGAAATTATCTAAAATATTTTTGGAATAACACAAAATATAAAAAATAAATCCATCTGTACATAAAATTATGCATAAATTAAAGACTTTTTTCAGTTCATATATGATAATAGTACAAGGATAAAGGATGAGGTTACCAGAGTCTGTTATACCTTTAGAAAATCCAAAGTGTATCGCTAAGTCTGAAATGTTCCCTTGCTTGCATGTGCCCATGCCACGCACATGCCTGCTTGAGGCATTTGCACTTGCTGTTCCTTCTACTTGAAATGCTCTTCCCCAGAAATCTCATTCCCTCACCTCCTTCAGTCCTCTGTTCAAATGTCGCCTTCTCAGTGGACCTTTGTAGACCACCCTGTCTAGATTGCAGCCACTCTGGTACTCCCTATTCCTGCTCCTGTTTCATTCTATTTCATAGCACTTATTACCATCTCACATTCCATATATTTTACTTATTTATTGTATGTATTGGTCATTTCCTTCATTAGAATAGAATCTCCATGAAATGAAAGATTTTTGTCTGTTTTGTTCATTGTTTTATCTCCAGTGTCTGGAACATAATAGATAATCAATAAATAGTTTTTGGATGAATAAGTCAGTCTAAAGCACATCTACTTTTTCTGGTGGAGGCACCAAAAAATAGACCTCTTTCCTCCAGTAAACTCAATTGTGACAAAAATCTATTAACTAGACTTATGGCCCAGAGAAGTCACAAGATCAAAGCATGCAATATCCTTTTACTATTAGACAACAGTCTGAGATTCAACACTATAAATATCCAAGTGACGTCTATCTTAATTGAGATAAATTAAACATGCAAGTGCTGCTTGCATCTCTGACTAGAGACTAATTGATTTTAAAAATGAAATAAAAGTTTATTTTTTGTTGTTTTAGTTTTAAGTTGTCTGGGGCTAATAATCTTTATGAAAAATGTTCACAGTCTCATTTATCATAATAGTGTCAATTCTTAACTCCACATGTGGAAAAGAGATGAGCTTTCATTTAATAAACATGAAATCATGCAACATTGTATCATCCTGAGAGTCAATTGGCAACACTTCACTGAGTGCATCCGTGGAGGGTATTGGACCCAGGGTTACAAAAGAATAATAACTAGGCACAGCCTACAGAGAGTTTAGAAACAAGACTGCTGAAATGAAAAGAAAGCCAGATTTCTGAAAATTAATACTCTCAATCTAGCAGTGAGCCATTAAGAAGGAGTAATGGGCTTAATCTCAGCAGCAAGCAGTCATTGTCAGGTGTGATCACAGCAACGCTCTCAAAGCCACGGCCAAGGAAGCAAGTCCTAGGGAGCTGTCCAATGTACCATCCCTCAGCATGTCTAATGAAAGTAAATCACAGATTGTTCCACTTCGATTTACTTCCCCTCACACACTAAACTGTTCTGTTCAAAAGGGGAGCCTCTAGCCACACATGACTATTTAAATTTAAGTTAATTAAATGGAATTAAATTAAACATTTAGTTCCAGACTTATGCTTCCAGTCAACATGGAATAACAGGGAAATGAATTTTTCTTCCGACCGGAAATAAACAAAAATAGACAAAAATGTATTAAACTATGGCTTTCAAGACATTGGACATCAGGCAGAAAAGGACAGTGATTTCTGAAATATGCAAAACAAAGGAGGAGAGCTTTACAATTGCCACAACTTACCGCCTTAAGAGAGTTTACAAGCTGTGGCAGAGGGAGGGGGAAGCCAGGAAGAGCCTGATAGACACTCAGAGTGGAACAAACTGGAACACATGAGGCTGGTGCCCAGTTAAACCAAGAAAGCTAGATCTCACAGGAATGCACACTGCAGAGGTGGCAACTGCATGAAGAGAAAACCCCAGAGGCCTGCAGTGTTCCCCCTAAAAGACTACTGGCAAGTTTTAGCAGAGTCCTGATCAGTGTGTGCAGGTGAGGAAACTATCCAAAATCTAGGAAAGAACCATCAAAAAGGATTAAAGATACCAGTACTCAGCACTCACACAAGGCTGAGAATAATGTCTGTTCCCACTAGCCAGCCTGGAAAACCTTTCAATTCATGGAGCACCGGATAATGTACATAGGTCTGGTTGGGTCTTGTTTAAGCAATGTTAAATAATTGACCCTACGTTGAGCACTGTTTTTGTCCAGCATAAGAAATCTCAAAAGGAGAAGCTGAAAAATTAAAACCATTTTTAAGTAACTACGATTCATCCCAAACAAAAGTTCATAAATATTTATAGGGACACAAAAATATCCAGCACCCAACAAGGTAAATTTAACAATTCTGGAATCCAACAAAAATTTATAGAGTATGCAAAGAAGTGGTAAAATATGATTTATAATGAAAAAAATCCATAAAAATAGATCAAAAATTAACACAGATGTTAGAATTAACCAACAAGGATGATAAAACACTTATAAATGTATACCATATGTTTAAAAACTTAAGTAGAGACATTGAAGAAATTTTTTTAAAATCCAAATTGAACCACTGGAAAAGAATACTACAATGTGTGAGGTTGAAAATATACAGGGTGTAATTAAAGAAAGATTAGGCATTGCAGAAGAAAATATAGGTAAACATGAAGGCATAGTAAGATAAATAATTGGAAATAAAACAGAGAAAAAAGGGAATAGATAAAAATGAACATAGAGTCAATAAACTGTGGAATAACTTCAAATGGTCTAACATACATGCAATTAAAGCCCCTGATGGACAGGAGAAAATAAAAAGCTTAGAAAGAATACTTAAAGAAATAATGGCTGAAAACCTTCTAAATTTAATAGAAACTATAAGCACATATGCAAGAAACTCAGTGAACCACAAGCAAAATAAACATGAAGAAAATTATAACAGGGAAAATCATAAACAGATTGCTAAAACCAATGAAAAAGAGAAAATCTTAAAATAAGACAGAGAAAAAAACACATTCTGTACAGAGCAACAAAGATAAGGATGGGAGATTTGTTGTGTGAAAAAATTCAAATGAGAAGACAGTGAAAGAAACAAGTGAAAGAAAAAAATTGGCCAACATAGAATTCTTATACTCAGCAAGAATATTTTTCAAAAATGAAGGCAAATAAGGTTTTATTCAAACTCACAAAAGTTGAATGAATTCATTATTAGCATACCCAAACTATTAGAAATGCAAAGGGAGGGAATGTTAAAGAAAGTCCTTCAAGCAGAAGGAAAATGATATCAGATAGCAATAGAAATCTTCACAAAGGAAGGAAGAGTGGTGGAAATGATAGCTACAGGAGCAGATATACATGCTTTTTCTTACTATTTATATATCTTTAAAGATAATTGACTTTCTAAATAACAATAGTAAAAGATACTATGGGGTTTATAACATATACATTAAAATGACAAATAATTTTATATTTATGTATGATTTATAAGGATTATATATGTATGTAATAAACATGTATAAAAACAATAGCCAAAGAATGTATATTATTGTAAAGCTCCACTTGAGACTAGAACGTGACAAGTAAAAGATGTGTAGTATAGATTATAAAGCAACTATAATTAAAAATACAAAGAATTACCATTTATAAAATAACAATGAAGATAAAGTAAAATAATAAAACATAAAATTAATCCAAAAGAAGAAAGAAAAAGTGAAAAAGGAAACAAAGAACAGATAGGACAAATAAAAAATAAATAGCAAGATGATAGATGCACACCTAACCAAATCAATAATCTCATTAAGTGGAAATGGTGTGAATGTCCCAATTAAATCAAGATTGTTAGAATATATAAAAAAGCAAAACCCAATTATATGCTGTCTATAAGAAAAATATTTTAAATACAAAGAAATAAATAGGTTAAAAGTAAAAGAATGGAAAAAGATATACTGTTGTAACACTAACCAAAAGAAAATGAGGATGGCTACATTAATACTAGACAAAGTAGATTTCAGAGCAAAAAAATATTGTCAGAGATAAAGATGGTCATTTCATAATGATAAGCGGGTCATCAAGAGGACATAAAAATCCTAAACATATATCCACCTAATAATAAAGCCTCAAAATATAAAAAGGAGAACTAAAAAAAAATACATAATTATAGTTGGAGATTTTCATACCTCTGTCTTGATAATTGATAGAACAAATAGAAAATCAATAAGCATATGAGATAGATATTGAAATAATATTGTCAACCAACTTCATGTAATTGACATTTATAGAAAAATTGCCCACAAAGCAGCAGTATACACATTCTTCTCAACTGCACACCAAATATTTTTACAAAGACAGACCATATTCTGGGCTATAACACAAACTCAAATAAGTTTAAAATGA